>JMFS01135335.1:0-21415 GCA_000699545.1 Podiceps cristatus | reverse complement strand
AAGATAGTAATTGCACCATTTTGTGTACCTAAGCTTTTTTATGGTAGATACATTAAAAAAAAAAAAAAATGTAAATAGGCTGAACAAACACCTCACTTTTGTCATTTAAATCCTGGGAAGTAAAAGAAATCTGTAGTCAGTTGCCAAAATAATAAATGAAAAAACCTGATGCTTCAGAGAAGCAGAAAATAAATACAAAAATTCTACACAGTGTAATGTTTTTTCTTAAACCGTTGGCAGACCCATATTTGCTCCCCAGAAAACAGTTTTTTACAATATTTGTAAGCATATAATATTGCAAGTTTGTTGCATTTATAAAGAAGAGATTTTCTGGCCACTATTCAGTAACATTAAGGAATTATGTGTCTTGTTTTTTTTCATGACCTTAGTGAAGCTTAGCCCTTATTGGATGGTTGCAAAACCTGCCTTGAGAGGGTTGCCATGTTGATTACCTGTGGAAAGGGGCTGTAGACTGACTGTGCAGGACAATTGTTTCATCTAGAGGGTAGACTTGGGCAGACCTCTCCAAATCAAGTGAGCAATGGGAAGTGAATCAGTGAAAGTTTGCAGTGGCCCTTTACATGTAGTCAGCATCTCCTGCAAAAGAAAAAAAAACTTCTCATGTAGGGACATATTCTTGTCAGAATAATGATGTCACTTTACTACTTCTTTTATCTTATGCTTCCCATCTCCTGTGCTCCTTAATTAAAAAAAAAAAATAAATTCTTACATATTTCATTAATAGATCTGCTCATATATATCTTAATAATTTATTTATATACACATATATCTTTCAAAATTTAGTACAAATAGACATTTTTCAAAACATTAATAAGTAATACAAATGTTCTTTATAACTGTACTCTAATATAATGCCTTAGTTTGTTTATATACAGTCTTTTATTATTATACCCATTTCCATTCTCTTCTTATCTGAAATACTCTGCTTTGAAAATGAAGAATCTTTCCTTATAAGAGTATGATTGTTTTTGTTGGAAAGGAAGAGAAACATAATTTCAAGTTTGGAGTGGAGTTACAGGATAGTGATTAGAAATATACACTTGACAGTTCAAAGATACATGTCTTGATCCAATACATCTTCTGTCACAGAAACCTGAACAAAAGCATAATAGCCTAATTGTATAAAAAAGATGAAGAAAATCCACCTGATAATTGTTTTTAATGATCCTGCAGGTTGACTGGCTTGAGGAATTCAAATATAGACCACAAGTCATCAGTAATCTTGGTTATGTAGACAAGCTTGATCCTTGTTTCTTGGCTTTGTAATAATATTTTGCATTTTTTCTCTTCCCCCTTCCTGACAGTTTTCCAAAACAAGCACTTCACAGCAAGAAAACCTTTTCCCTTTATTAGTTGCCTTTTTCTTGGGTTTGAACAATATGAGATGTAGAACAAATAACTGTTGCCAAATAGTACATTGAAAATTTCTACAATATAAATCCTGTTTGTAATCATGACCTAGAACATCCTTCTCAGCAGTTGAGGTTGTAGCAAATCGAATTCTTCCGAAGAGAATCTTTTTTCTTTTTTTTTTTTTTTTTTTTTTTGTATTTGTGTTCCCTCATGTTCACTTTGCATAGCCTGCACTGTCCTTCTCTGGTTCTTCCCTAGGACATCCTGCATATTTTCTCCTATGTGATTTTTATACTTATTATCTCCATACACCTTTAGTCTATGTTTACAATTTGACATACACTCATAATCAATTCCTACATTATTGGGTTCCACTTCATTATTTGAGTCCCTCAGATCCATCAGTTTTCCCCATTCTGAGTCCCCTGGCCTAACCCTGCTCAGCAAATCCTGGCTCAGAAATTTTTACCTCTGCTGTCAATCATCCTTGCCAGCTCTGGACAGCCCTACTTATCTGCAGTTTCCAACAAGAGAAGAGGAATGGAGGGAGACAAGTGGCACTCTGTCTCCCCTTTCCTTTGCACTAGCTGACAAGTGTCTTTTCAAGATCTGCATGTACTGGGATTTGGTTATACTCAGGAACTAAACCCAGGAACCAAGGAATAACAGAAGATTCCCAGAACCATATTTTTACTATTAATTCCAGCATGAAATCCTAGTTTTGGTACATCAGATGAACTAGATGTCAAAAAGGAGTGAGTAAAGAGCATCTAGTTCCCACGGTGCTTTGACACATGCTTGCCTTTTGTCCCAAAGGTTTAACAATAACACGATATTTGATGATACTGGGACACTTAATTGCAGGACTCATAAAAAATTCCAGTGTCTTTAGTCTCACTACTCTCCACTGTCTGGTCATCACAAGCTGTATTACTTCCTCATATTTAAAAAGTATGTAGAAGACTCTGCAACTTCAATATTGTTAGTATTTTGTCTGTTTCCAGTGTAGAGTAAACAGATGTCCACCGAGTTTTTCAGACAGCTGTCACAGAAATTAAAAACAAAAAACAAAGTAGGAATAAACAAAATCTATGTGAGATGTCATCCCCTCCAGTTACAAAAAAAGGAATAAGACCAGCTTTGCAATGTGACATTTAAAAGATGGCTCTGATAAACGAGAAGGCAGCAGTTTCCGGAACTGAATCCTCTAACATAAAAGCTTCTTCTGGTGGCCTTCCGAACTGAATGTCTCTAATTCAGCTTTCCTCCAACAAGCACTATCTGCACCCAGATCTAAAGTTTTTTATCATCCCTCACTGTTTACTTACTGAAGAACCTGGTTCCTTCTTCTGCCATTGCAGCCTTCCCCAAAACTTGAACAAATACCTGCTTATACATTTTCCCCAGGCCTTCATCAAGTGTACATGCCTCATTAATTTTTAATAGCTTGTCTTCTTCCACTTTCACAGTTAAAGCTGTCTGGGAGAAGTTGTGAGATCACTTGTACAAAGAGGTCACTTGAGAAATCTGTCAACGCAAGGTGAGAAATCAGCTAGTCTCTCCTTCTGGATCACTTCTGAAAGTTTGAAGATCAAATGGAATAATAATTTTTCTATTAAAATTTCAGATATTTCTTTAATTGTGATATGTTATACAAAGCATGCACATCTATATGTAGGAGCTTAGGTGTTTCTACTGACTGAAAATCTTGATACAGATCAGTAGATTCTCAAGAAATATTTTAAAAGGCATTTGTTTTTATGTGTTTCCTCTGGTAAAGTTAGTACCTGTTTGACAAGTAAAATGTCATGGGATATTAACTTGCCTTTAAAGTATGGATGTGTTAAACTTTGAAGCTAAATTTGAGTATGTAGGTACAAAATAAAAGGATATAAATCATGTGTTTAGTGAAATTTCAGCACACCTTTTGCACATGAACCATCTTTATTATGTATTTTTCACATTTGCCCATGTGTTCTCTCCAGTCTACTTTCTCTTTTTTTCCTTCTGGGGATATTTTCCTTCTAAGAAACAGAAAATTAATTAGTTTTAATTTTAAAGCAATAAACAACATACTATAGCTCATTTCATCAAATAGATGTAGCTTCTTATTGCTATTGATATAAAACTACAACATACATTCTGTATTGCTAACTTAATATAGTTCACACGATTGTATTGGTGAGATATTTAAAGTAGGGACATAACATTCCTCAAAATATTTTAAATTCAGCTTGCTGATTATACTAGAGTTAAAAATTTGATATTGCAATTTTAAAATTCAGTAAATACATCAATAAGCATTCCCTGGTTGGAAACTGGGATTTCAGATCAGTACTTTACACAGACTCTGAGGCGGAGGCCCCTGCCTTAAAGAACAAAGACTCTGTGCAACAGAAATTGTCAGGGGAAGAAATTAGAGCCTATGTAGTCAGACAAGAACCTATGGAATTAATAATTTGAATAGAGGAAGACAGCTGTGCCTAAAGAGAAATACTGGACACTAGGAAAAGCAGTATGTTTAGTGTCTGGAGGCAGTGGATTAAATGGTATCAAAAAAGTAATGTGTGGGACTACAAAATTATGCTAAACCCATATGGGTTTTAACCACTGTGAGTGTGTAAACACTGGACCTGTACTTAAAAGCAATTTCTTTTTGAAAAATAGATGAAGACAAAACTATGTCAAAGTACCATATACCAAAGACTGAAGCTAAGGAGCAGCTGTAGATAAATTTCATATATACAGCAAGAAATGTGGGAAGGGGAAAGGGGAAAGGAAGAATCCAAAGATATAAAAAAGGCAATTAGGAAACAGTAGAAAGTACAGAGGAAAACTGAAAAATGCAACTCTAAAAGGTGGCTAACTCATTGAAGCAAGATGTTTGAGACTAAGCTACATGGATATGCTGGGAACCCCATTCTCTCTCACTAAATCTGTCTCTCACAAAAAGGGAAAAAGAAAAAAAGAAAAAAGAAAAAAGAAAAAAGGAAAAAAAGAAAAAAGAAAAAAGGAAAAAAGAAAAAAGAAAAAAGAAAAAAGAAAAAAGAAAAAAGAAGGAAAGGGAAAGGGAAAGGGAAAGGGAAAGGGAAAGGGAAAGGGAAAGGGAAAGGGAAAGGGAAAGGGAAAGGGAAAGGGAAAGGGAAAGGGAAAGGGAAAGGGAAAGGGAAAGGGAAAGGGAAAGGGAAAGGGGAAAAAAAAGGGAAAGGGAAAGGGAAAGGGAAAGGGAAAGGGAAAGGGAAAGGGAAAGGGAAAGGGAAACTGAACACAGCACTCGAGGTGCGGCCTCACCAGTGCCCAGTACAGGGGGCTGATCACTTCCCTACTCCTGCTGGTCATAATATTTCTGATACAAGCCAGGATGCTGTTGGCCTTCTTGGCCACCTGGGCACACTGCTGGCTCATGTTCAGCTGGCTGTTGACCAACACCCTGAAGTCCATTTCTACCGGGCAGCTTTCCAGCCACGACTCCCCGAGCCTGTAGCATTGCCTGGGGTTGTTGTGACCCAAGTGCAGGATGTGGCACTTGGCCTTGTTGAAACTCATACAATTGACCTTGGCCCATCATTCCAAAACACTCTCACACAACTTGGTGTGGTCTGCAAACTTACTGCAGATGCACTCGATCCCCCTATCCAGATCATAGACAGATATTAAACAGAACTGGCACCAGTACTGAGCCCTGGGGAACACCACTTGTGACCAGCCACCAGCTGTATTTAACTCCAGTCACCACAACACTTTGAGCCCAGCCACCCAGCCAGTTTTTTCCCAGCAAAGACCACACCCATCCAAACCATGAGCAGCCAGTTTCTCCAGGAGAATGCTGTGGGAAATGTTGTCAAAGGCTTTACTAAAGTCTGGGTAGACAGAATCCACAGCCCTTCCCTCACCCACTAACCAGGTCACCCTGTTATAGAAGAAGATCAGGTTTGTTAAGCAGGACCTGCCTTTCATAAATCCATTGGGGCCTGAACCGGGCAGCTTTCCAGCCACGACTCCCCGAGCCTGTAGCATTGCCTGGGGTTGTTGTGACCCAAGTGCAGGATGTGGCACTTGGCCTTGTTGAAACTCATACAATTGACCTTGGCCCATCATTCCAAAACACTCTCACACAACTTGGTGTGGTCTGCAAACTTACTGCAGATGCACTCGATCCCCCTATCCAGATCATAGACAGATATTAAACAGAACTGGCACCAGTACTGAGCCCTGGGGAACACCACTTGTGACCAGCCACCAGCTGTATTTAACTCCAGTCACCACAACACTTTGAGCCCAGCCACCCAGCCAGTTTTTTCCCAGCAAAGACCACACCCATCCAAACCATGAGCAGCCAGTTTCTCCAGGAGAATGCTGTGGGAAATGTTGTCAAAGGCTTTACTAAAGTCTGGGTAGACAGAATCCACAGCCCTTCCCTCACCCACTAACCAGGTCACCCTGTTATAGAAGAAGATCAGGTTTGTTAAGCAGGACCTGCCTTTCATAAATCCATGCTGATGGGGCCTGATCACCTGGTGGTCCTGGACATTCTGCATTGATGGCACTCAAGATGACCTGCTTCATCACCCTCCCCAGCACCGAGGTCAGACTGACAGGCCTGTAGTTCCATGGATCCTCCTTCTGGCCCTTGTTGTAGACAGCTATCACATTTGCTAAATTCCAGTCCACTGGGACCTCCCATATTAACCAGGACTGCTGGTAAATGATGGAATGTGGTTTGGAGAAAATTTCTACCAGCTCCCTCAGTACCCTTGGGTGGATCCCATCTGGTCCCATAGACTTGTGCCTGTTTAAGCAGTTTAGTAGGTCAGTGACCATTTCCCCTTGGATTATGAGAGCTTCATGATGCTCCCTCTGCCTGTCTCCCATCTCAGAGGGCCAGGTACCCAAAGAACAACTGGTCTTACTATTAAAGACTGAGGCAAAGAAGGCATTAAATACCTCAGCCCTTACCTCATTCTTTGCCATTATGTTTCCCCCCACATCCAATAAAGGTGGGAGATTCTCCATACCCTCCTTTTGTTGTTAATGTATTTATACAAACAATTTTTATTGACTTTTACAGAAGTAGCCGTATTAAGTTCTAGTTGGACATTGGCTAATTTTCTCTTCTCCCTGCATAACCTCACCACATCCTTGTAGCCCTCCTGAGTTGCCTGCCCCTTCTTCTAAAGGTCATAAAGTCTCCTTTTTTTTTCCTGAGTTACTGCCAAAGCTCTTTGTTCAGCCAGGATGGTCGTCTTGCCCATTGGCTCACTTTTCGGCACATGTGGACAGCCTGCTCCTACATCTTTAAGATTTCCTACTTGAAGAATATCCAGCTTTCCTGGACTCCTTTGCCCTCCAGGACTGCCTCCCAAGGGACTCTGTCAACCAGGCTCCTGAATAGGCCAAATCTGCCCCCTGGAAGTCCAAGAACCCCTGTTCTTAATTCTCCAAGAATCAAAAACTATCATTTTCTGATCCCTGTGCCCAAGATGGTCTCCAACCATCACATCATGCACAAGTTCTTCTCTTTTCACAAACAGCAGGTCCAGGGGGTCACCTGCCCTAGTTGGCTCACTCACCAGCTGTCTCATCATCTTCCACACACTCCAGAAACCTCCTAGACTGGTTCCTCTCTGCTGTATTCTATCTCCAGCAGACATCTGGTATGTTGAAGTCCCCCACAAGAACAGGAGCTAGTGATTGTGGACTTCTCCCAGCTGCTTATAGAATAGTTCATCTGCCTCTTCATCCTGGTTCGGTAGTCTGTAACAGACTCCCACCATGATATCCGCCTTGTTGGCCTTCCCCCTGATTCTTACCCATAAACTCTCAATCCTCTAGTTAATCACTGAGGTCTAGACAATCAAAACACTCCCTAACATGCAGGGCTACCCACCACCTCTCTTTACTTGCCTATCCCTTCTGAAGAATTTAAAGCCATCCATTGCAGCCATCCACTCCAGTTAAGTCGGTGTCCTGGTTCCATCTGGGATAGGGTTAATTGTCACCAGGTGCAGGCCAGGGGTCTATTCTATACCATGTGACCACCACACTGACTATACAGAGGGAGAAGGTGCAGCGGGGGGCGGGAATTTCTGCTCGGGAGCTGCCGGGCCAGGTGTAGGGCTGAGGGTGCTGAGCAACCCTTGCTATGACACCCATGTTACATGCCCTCTGTTACTGCTGTTGTTGGAGTTGGTTTGTTTGTTCTCTTCCCCTTTGCTGCCCAGTTAAACTGCTGCTGTCCCATCCCACGGGTTTTGCCTCTCATTTCCTGGTTCTCCCAACAGGAAGGGGGAGCAAGGGAGTGACCACCCAGTGCCCAACCTCCAGCTGTAGCTAAAGGACAACAGTGCATCATCCCAACATGTTTCTGTGATGGCAACTATATAATAGCTTTCCTGCTGCACAATGGCTTCCAGCTCCTCCTGTTTGTTGCCCATGCTGTGTGCATTGGTGTAGATGCACTTCAGTTGGGCGCTGATCCTGCCATGTTTTGGTGGGGAGAAACCCTAATTCCTATGGGACCATTCAGGCATTTTCATGGTTTCTAACTCATCAATAACCCTTGTGTCTTTGCTTCTGCATGGATCTCTGTCATCTACCTCCACTGAGATGTCAGACCAAAGGACCTTGATAGCACACTGTTCCTCAAAACACCAGTGTGCTGCACCCAGGTTTATCTCCAGGGAGGCTGTTTTTATCCCTTTCCCCATTCAAATCTCATTTAAAGCTCTTTCAATGAGCCCTGCTAACTCCTCTGCAAAGACCCTTAAGCAGTCTTTGCTGAAAATCTGAAATTGTTTATAGTGCTCCTTCTGTGAAGCACAATGAATGTAGTATGAAATGGCTCAAGCTGCTATGACCATAGAAGAAAAGACTTTCAAATAGCATACATTATAGAGTTTTGTAGTTTTCCATCTATTTCCAGTTGAAAAATAATTTAATTACTTTCTGTGGATATTTACAAGGAATTGCTTTCCCTAAAAAAGAACTTTTCCTTTCTTGAATTCCAAGCATAGTGACAACACCAAGCAGAATCCCCTGTAAAACAACATTAGTTGTACTTGCAGTTTAGAGGAATTTACCAGATATAACGTTATTGTATTTCAGTGGGCCATGGGCTTGGAATACTAAGAGTTTGTCTGCCTACATGCATTACTTGTTAGAAATAGAACTTCCTAGTCTTGCAACTGAAACATGCTATATCTTGAATTATGTTATGTGAACTGCATTTTGAAAAGGAAATATAGTTGTGATTTTAATTATAATAATTGAAAAGAAAAATAGTTACATTGCAGACCTTAAAATGTCAGTCAATTAACGTCAACAAAGTAGAAAAATAAAAGGTTACAAGCTATAACACATTGGTCTTTGCTCGACTCTTTACCACAATGTCATACGGAGAAGTAGATAAATGTGTTTAGGAACAGAGAGAGCTACAAAGTCTTTTAAATTATTTTATTTTCAAATTACAGATGCACATATACTTGGTACTTTGGATGCCTGGAGTTCAATTAAAAGATAAAAATCACAAAAAACAAAACCCCCAAAAACAATAAGCATATTATAGCAAGACTGCTCCATCAGGTAAGACAATACATCAAATCAAAGCAGGAGAGGGAACTAATTCCCCAATCTATTTTATAGCAACCTTCTCCTGCTGCGATTACCTTCCCCTGATAGATGAGAAAAAAAAGGTATGTTCACAGACATCATCATGATGCTTGGTCTAAAGTGGCATTTTCTACTAAATGGATATTTTTCTATTTTTAAAGAATTGTTGATTAGGACTATGAAATTTCTGTGGGCTTTTTTTAATCATGTAGACTATTGAAAAAGTGGTCTTTGAATGTTGGTAAATATTTATTCTGTCAAATAATATTCAGCCTATTTCCAATGCAGCTTCTGCCAGTAGAGCTCCTGTGGGCCACAATGTATTTGTTAAAACAGTGTCTCTGTTGTGTTGACTTATGTGATCCCTCTTTATCTGTCTGCCTCTATAGCTCTTCTGTGTTTCTACACAGCATTTGTCATAAAATACAATGCATGCCTCCTAAACAACAGGCAAACCAATAACAGGTCAATGGTTCAGCTCTCACTTTATTGCAAGTAGTCCTTGTGCTTTGCCTCTCTTGAAGGAGTATTCCTATTTCAGGTACAGCCACCCAATTTGCTGCTGTAGTGACAGAAGTATTAGCAGGAGTATTTTGGTTTATATTAAATTCCCTATTGTGCTGCTTTTAGTTTAAGCAAGTAGTTCCTGTGTCAAAGAAATTTCAGTCTAAGACTTTTTTTCAGGAAGGTGGAAACACATCTGCTTAATTTAGAGAATAAGTAAATAATAATAAATTCATACAGAACTGAAGAAAAGAAGGAACAAGAAAATAAACGTGATGTGATAAAACATACACTCCAGCCCTGTACTACTGCTTGAACAAAAAAGCGTTGTCTACAATCTACTTAAGCCAGAGCATGGGCAGTTCAAACTAAATAGTTTTTCAAAGCTTAACAATTGCTTCTAGCTTACTAAACTTGAGATCAGCGTTTTCTACCACCCTCCAGTTGATTAGGAGACCCTGCAATATTCAGACTTAAGATAACACAATCATATGCCTGTGTGGACACAACAGTATTATGTACTTTCCCTTGAAACAGCTAGGAAACTCATACATTCCCTTTTTCATCACAGTGTGACACTGAACAAGTGTCTTTTGTGCATCTTATGCTGGTAACCTCGTGTCTGTTCTGCTCGTCTCATTGGTAATCTATAGAATATTGTGAAACAGTCAAAGATGTCAGTCTCTATTTTCAAAATGCTTGATGTTTCCAGCTCAGAAAGAGCATTTAAAGCTCCACCCTAAAAATCACAGTCAATAGTTTTATTCCTTAGGCATAACAGTCCAGTAAGTATCACAGTTTTACTCTTGTAAAGAACATACATACAGGAAATAAAGAGTTTTCTCAACAGAAAAATCAATGATTATTTTCCCCCATAAAAGAGGCCTAAAAAGATTTTTTTCTACAATTTTGAGAAAGTTTTCATTTATCTTTTGTAATAGAGTAATACTATTATTATTATATATACTATAAATATGCAATCAACATCCATTCTCCTCAGAAAACAATAGTTCTGTCCTAAAGAGCCCTGTAATTTCAGACATGTATGCAGCTCTTTCCAAGAATTTGGAAATCTAAGGACTGCATAAACTCAGTAATCAGCAGATTATCAGCCATTTGTTCAGTAGGGATGGCTAAAGAACCTTTAAGAACATTAAATATGTGTAAATATTTTTCACAGTTGATGTCATAATAAATAATGACTAAATTAAGAACCTGAATGACTCAAGCTTGTAGCACTGAAGTAAACTTTCACCTACAGAAAGTGAATAGATCTTTTACAAAAAGGGTTGCTCATATTGCCCAATATGTACCCAAAGAAGCTGTTTTCTATAGTCAGTGGAGACACAGAACCACCTGCAGACAGAGAGTGGAGAGAAAGCACCTGAGCTATGTCCTTGCTGTGGCTGGCTCTCTGGAGAAACCTCTCTTCAAGTTCAGAAGCAGTCTTGTGAATCTAGCCAGCTAATTTAACTAGCATAGATTGATATCTAAAGTTGAGGGATGCAAATACTCCCTCAAATCCTATGTTAACAATTAAATTAAACTGTGTTATCAGAGTCTGCTATGAAAAGAGTATGCTGAAACTATTTGTTCCTTTTTTTTTTTTTTTTTTTTTTTTCCCATAAGAGAGGGAGTGTTATTAAAAATCCCTCTTGAATGGTTGCTTTAAAGCCTTTTTGTATTATTTCCTACAACTCTCTTCTTCATATAGCTTCTTATTCTTTCCAGCATACATTTTCATTCCATTTGGAAAATGTTTTCCATCCCTTGTTTTATTTTAGCCTAGCATTCTGTTGAAAGAGCTTGGTTAACCAAACATAGGAAACTCCGACTATAGCTTGGTTTTCACCTCAGTATTATCTGTTCTCTCCAAAACTCAGAAACAATTCAGTGTTTTATATATATTCATTTTATCTGTATTCACTCTTCTTCTCTTGTCAGTGAGTGTTTTCAATCCAATGTTCACTGTTTTACAGATATAAGACTTAATCAGTTTTATTACTTGCACCAACCTCCTTTCTAATCATTGTTGTCATTACTGAGGTAACTCTGTCCTTTGAAGATTTTTTTCCTTCTTTTTTTTTTTTTCTTTTTCTCTTTCCTCGAAGATGGAACAGGTTGTCCAGAGAAGCTGTGGATACCCATCCCTGGAAGTGTTTAAGGCCAGGTTGGACAGAGCTTGAGCAACCTGGTCTAGTGGGAGGTGTCCCTGCCCGACCATGGCAGGGGGGGCGGCACTCGATGATCTTCAAGTTCCCTCCCAACCCAAACCATTCTATGATTTTATGGTTCTACAATTCTAAGATATTTTTTCCAGGCTGTTCTTATATGTTTTCTGCATTGTTTCTGTGTAATGGCAGAAAGACCCCTGAATTCGCTGCTTAAAAATAGCCATGACATCCCACCAAAGGCAACCAGGTCTGAAGTGGTACCCACACACATTGGCACACATTGTCACCTTTGGAAAGCCCAAACACCAGCTCATGCCAACAGTTATGTAAAGGGTTCGTTCCTCATGGGGTGACTACAGGGTAAATAGCTCCAAGTATGGGTTAAGCCCAGTGCTAGAATTGCAATCTTAGCCAAACCTTAGTATGCTTTTTAGAAAAAAGTTGTGGCATTTTTTTTTTTTTTTTGTCCTGAAGATTTGCTCCTCCCCATATTTCCCACTATTTCTGCTCCACTGTATCCCAATCAGGGTTTATTTATTGTTTGTTTGTTTGTTTGTTTGTTTTCTTTTTCTCACTCCACACTTTGATCAGAAGTCCTGAGCAACCAAGGTGTTAGAAAAGGTAGAGGGCAACATGAATTTATTCAAGAAAACATTTATAGGTTGTGCTATTTTGGAGTCCCAAAGCACACACATTTTACCCTACAAGCATATATACTACTTGTTTTTATTATAAGTGAGTACATGTGTGAGAGAGGGACAGATGTATTTTCCCCACATTCTTAAACAGATTTTATATGAACAAGCTTATCATTAGCCATACTCAGTCTGTTCTGAGACACTTCTCTCCTACCAGTTACAGCTAGAAGATAAGTCTTGAAGACTGTGATACAATTTTCTCTTTCAACTTAAAATAGAAAGCATTCAGTTATGGAGCTAGATTGTTCTTTTATAGGGGAAGAGTAATGGAAGTAAAATTAAAAAAAAAAAAAAAAAAAAAATCAGTAAAATATTAGATTCCAAATTTCCCCAGTCAAATCCCTTTTGCTTGCCAAAGCTGTATACTAATGAAAACTATGTATACTGTATAATAAAAAAAATACATGGAGAAGAAATAGACTGCTTAGGGTCAGATTTGTTTCATATCTTTTTTTAATGTTCTAATTATTCAGCTGTATTTGCATCTTCTTATAAGCAGACAGATATAGGGACAGAAAGATTGGTGCTTTCCAAAACAGACAGAACAAGTGGCAGTATGTATAGGAGGAAGTCTTCCTGGAATACTGCCAGTGTGATCTGTATACTAATTCTCTACAAGTGTATTTCTTTTTGTCAGCTAAGCACAGGTACGATATTTGTGTATTTATCTTCTTTGACTGGACATTTAAACATTTTACTTTAATTTTGGGGCGTAATTCACATTATTTGCTAAATGCATCACCTACCTTTAAAAATAACATTATAGTAGAACCATAATAGCAGAATGATTCTTTATGTATTCAAGCCTGATTATACTGAGTTCAAGAGACAAGGATTAAATCAGATTTTAAATGGAAACCCCAGAAAATTATTAATTTTATAGCCAACCTTACACGGGTTATGTCCTGGGACTTTATTATAAAGAACAGTAAGTTCTTTAAAATGAAGAAGAAAATTAGAAGAATGTAGTAGATCATTTAGTTTGTTATATATGTCTGGATTAAAAAAACATTAAAAAAACCAACCAAACAAACAAACAAATCACAAAAATAATTAAATAGCTGCCCCTCATTCACAGAGGTGATCTAATATCTCAAGCACAAAAGAATGCTTATCTCACATCAGAAGAAAAACAGCATTACATTTTCCTCTGATACAGTGTAAAAAATCTTAAATGCTCACTTAATCTAATTCTGTGTAAAAGTTGCCATATATACCCTGCCCATGGGCTGACTTTCCTTTATTTTTCTCCATCTTCATATCCAGCTTTAATTATAGAATTTGCTTACCTTCAGACTGTAGTGTCTACCTTAACACATTGACTATTATTTCGTGTGTTTTCCACCACCAATGAATTTATATCTTATACTATTTTATATGTGTTTGAAAATACATGTAACAAGAAGGCAAATGTATATTAAAACCAAAAATGTCCACTTATTATTGCTCAAAATTAACAATATTATCCATGTAACCCTGTTTGTTATTGCTATTGTATGTATACAACTTGAATTCAACCTCAATATCAGAAATACAAAATTTTCCAGGTTCTTAAGAAGAACAAAGTTACATATTCAGAATATTGTAACATGCCACCCAAAACCAAAATCCTTCATGCACTAGCATTACACTGCGTTTTTCAGAATATCCCCTATGTATTATTGGAAAGGCAGATTTTTGTACCTTTAAAAATCTACATAGAGAGGAATATCAGATTGATAAAAATGTTTTTTGTCTATCATCAATCAAAACTTTTGCATTCCTTGTCTTGAAATTATACTTCCTGGCACTTAAAGTATATAACCAAAAAAGGTAGTTAATTTAAGTAATTTTGTCTTTTTCTCTCAATGTACAAGGTCATTAATTGCTATTGGGACCTTCATAAACCCTAGTCTGCTGATGGGGTGAGAACTCTATTGTTAAATGTATTATGGCAGGGCTGTCTTCGGAGATTGCCTGCTTGATTGCTTTGTAAAGGCCCAATGGCACACAGCAATTAAAATCCATAGACCTTTATAACCCTACTGATGTTTTATGGGCCTTTTTGTGTCCTTCGGTGTGGTTTACCATTTGTGTGTCTCCCAGTGGATCTTCTTTTCAGAACTCAAAGTGGAATTTTTTTTTCCGGAGTGATAAAGCTAGTTATACATCATGTGAAAGGTTAATGACTATTTTCAAAAAGAGCATATGTTTAATGTCATAGGGTGAAAGTTATAGTAAAGAACAATTAAGCAAAATCACTTGCCATTTTCTCATTCTCAAAGTATTTACTACTTATGTACAGTCCATTGAGTTGATAAGTCACTGGGTGATTTAAAACTATTCAATTCATTTTGAAATACAAGTTTAACTTCTTAAGAGGAACTAAATCATTGGACAGTTTTACTGTGTGTATCCATATCCATGTGGAACAAGAAAATGCCAGCTCTGGAGTGCGATCCCCAATATCTACTACCATGAAAATGCCCCTTCAGTGAGGTACTAAGAGTACCTTATTTAAAGCAGAACATGGAACCAGTACCCATGCAGGTGATAGGTTCACAGAAGTTATATAGCTTCATATTGCCCCATTTAAATTTTTTCTCTTGGTCTCCATTAACAATGGACTAATCAGTGCAAATAACACAAAACAACTGCCTAGTGAATGAGAACCACCTTTTTGGCATGCCTGTGGTCTCATGGACAAAAAGCCCTTTCAATAAGACTTGAAATCTTTAAATCCATAGTCCATGAACTGTACAATCTTTATCACAATTGATCTTCACATTAAAAAAAGAATAGTTATTTTTTGTGATTTTGCATGAGATATTTGCATCATGTTTTCAGGGAGAGGGGAATTGACTTGTAAAATACAGTATGGAAAGCCATTAATTAAGATAGCACCTCTGATTTAATGGAATGGAAAAAGCCTGCCATTAAATAGAAATAATTAAACATTTCATGCAGATCTCAGGAAACTTTTTTTTTTTTTTTTTTAAATTCATTTCTCTATGTGACGGAATAGGTGTCTCCAGAGAATTAAATTACTCAACAATACTTTAATTCTAAAACAACATATAGACAAAGATTGATAGAATAGTAAAATAAGAAGTAAAGATGGAACAGGAAAGAAATCAGTAATGAATTTATTTTAAAGAAGCCTTTTGAAAGCACAATAATTCACAAGTGCTATGAACTACCAAAGACAAGTAGGTTTTAGAACCTAGCAAATGGGAGAATTCTATTTATATGAATTTCTATCAAGAGAAAGGACTATTTAAATATGACTTACCCATGATTTGTTAACTTCCACATCTCTATCAGTTTTCATTTTGTGCTCAATGCCAGTCACTCTAGTCATCATGGACCCCATATCCTTTTGAGTGTCTTCATTCTGCATTATTGTAAGTTGGAGTAGATTTGGTGGCCATAGATTTTCAAAGATTCTCAATACTATTGCTGAAGCCCAGAATTATCATAATTAAAGACATTGGGCTTTAAAGCTATAGCTGGAATCAAAAATGGCTTGCAAAATTTCTATTATTACCAGTGACATGTAGGATACTGATTGTCAGAGACGAGGGAATGTGTAAAGCAGTGATAGGGAAGGAGGGAACATCCTTTTACTTAAATTAATTGTATTTCATATGGAAATCAGGAGGACACAATGAATAAGGAACTTCACAATGCCAAAGTAACAAAGCCACTTTGTGACTTGGTCATCACAGCTGAAGGTCCCCAGACAACTCAACAGTTAGTCATTTGGACTCAGTTTATCTAAATACGTATTCTATCTTCTCATGTCATGACCCACAGCATGCAGTCAAGTATCTTGGTCTCTTCGGCTTTTTAGCTGCTATTATTCAGGGTTGTTTGATTATTAAGAGTGCTGACTGCCATGGAATATATTTTGTGGTCATGGATTACTCTCACTTTAGCAAAGAACAGCAGTGTCTACTCTCCCAGCAGGAAATCTTTCTTTGTAGAATCCAGTTTCCACCCCTTGCTCAACTTACAATAATTGGGACCACATCTGGGAAGAAACTCTGTTGACCATCAAAATAGTATTTGCTTTGGCCCTGGCAGTTTTTATTATTTAGGCTTTATCTCTGAGATTTGAGACAGAGATTAGAGTCCTTGGTCCAGGTTTTGATAAAGAAGATTAAGCAGGCGATCCAACAGCATATTTCATCATAGCTAAGATACTAATTGGTGTCTGAAATTAGATGGTTGAGCATTATTATGCAGACAATTAACTGGATCTGAATCTGATTTCTTGCAAAAGAAACCTGTTCTGGAAAAAGGATGGATTTTTTTTTTTTTTACTCTTTCCTTTTTTGTAGAATAATGTCTACAAGTTTTTCTCCATCATTTCATCTGTTTGCTTATTTTGAAAAAAGTGGGATTTGTCCATTAAAAAAATGCAAGACTTCATATTTGCTATGATAAGGAATATAAGACAAATTGGGAACACCGATAGTTTTCATGAAATGAAAAACATGCCAGCTATTCTTATAAAATACTACAACTGCTTTACTGACAGAATAATATCGCTTTCTTCTTGCTGGTTTTCTTGAGTGCATTCTGTGTTGCTCTTGAGCTGATTTTTTTCTTCTTCTTTTAATATGTACCCAGCTTTTCATGTAGTATAAACTGCAAAGCTAAATTGAAAACAATAGCACTCTAATGATTTATTCTAGGTGAGAATATGCAGTCAATCTTTTCTCTCTTTGTGAATAAAAGACCAAAAAATAAAACTAAAGGAAATATCTATAATATTCAGCTGTCTTTCAGGTTTAAAGATATTTTTATCACTATGTGATTCAGAATGCTAATATAACAGCGAAATCCTGTAATTTGCAGCACATACCTTCACACATAATGTATGGAGTCATGTGCTCCTCCCTCACTTGTTGCATGTTAAAATACAGCAAATTAGAAGGGTTTTAAACTATGTGTGCTAGCAAATAGGAATTACGTCAGAGTGAAGAATGGGAATGAGTTAGTGAGATAGTGTATCAGGTACCTGTGAATCATGAATCTAGAGAACAACTGAGAAAACACATTTCCTATCTGTTGGAAGGCAAGGCATTAATGGTATTTACAGTGTGCTTTGACCTTCACTACACCACGGTGGCTCTCAGATACAATGTGAACATACTAACTCAAAGCACTAAAGCATGTTTAGTGCCTCATTTATGGGACTACTACAATTCAAGTGGAATGGAATAACTTTGCTTCCAGTAGCAAGCTCCTCAAAGTCATTTTCTTAGGTGGATCACGGAGCTGAACCTTTTAAGCACAGCATTTCCTGAAGACTTCAGTACTATGAAGACTGTTTTTGGGGAGGTGCAATATCTGCAGATACATGAGCAGTGATCACTCAATTCAGAAACACGTAGCCTGAGCTTCAAACTCTGGCTACTCTTGTGCTACCGTGGCAACAGGGTTTAATTGGACCTCTGTGCTTCAATTCTGAAACTGTTGAAGGAAAGCAACTGAAGCACTTGTGCAGATGTTTCTTCCTGGTAATGAGAGGAAAACCTGGCTGGTCTAGTTTTAAGTAAAATAGCTGAATTAAAAGCTAAATTAAGGCTTCTGACATGGATGATCAGTGATTGCAAGCCAAAGTCTTGAAATTAGTTGACATTTCATATGACAATCAAAATGGATTCAGTGAAGCGACTGAGCTGTCCATTGAGGTCCTCTCCACCATGACATTCATTCAGGAGAAGTAACTCATCAGAGACACTTTGATGAAATCAGTTAAGACACTGTGGGAAACTATCCTTTTGGGGAAAATGAATTCACTTTGAAAGATCTGAAGGTTGGTGGTGTTGAGAGATTCTGAAGGTACTGGGAAACAGACGCAAAAGAAAACTGTGTTTGGTAGCTGAAATCTCGAGAAAACCATTTTCTGACCTGATAAACAAAAAATGATAGGTTTTGTTGCATGGCTATATGAAGCAGAGGTGAAACATCTGTCATATAAAATGCCATTAAGCTATCTACAAGAAACATGAAGCCAGAGTGGGAATTCTAACATTTTTTTCCAAGTAAGCATTTTTCAAAGTTTTAAAGACTAATGATGAAAGCTGTGCAATGGAATATTAAGCAGGAGAATACTTACATTAAATGTACAGTTGCAAAACTTCATTGAAAATGTACATTCTACACAGCCCAACAAGCTACCAGGTTCATCTCCTGCATATATATCTGTCCCTGCAATTGCTCAGATACACAAGGGATACAAACATGAATTTTCAAAATCAGGATTTAGTTTCTTATTCTTTTCAGTATTGATAACCTCCAATAAGTATGAAAGGTAGTGGTCATTATAGTCTGAGACAGGCTTCATCGCATTTATTTTTGTCATACATTATACTGTATTATTTACACAAGTGACCCCTGTGTTGTGAGTGGTCTGCAAGCATAATACGTTTCACAACAAATTGTGAAGTAGTTTATTTTTTTGTTTAAATTTTTATTTCCTTATGGGGACTTCCCATGAGATGATGTTAGTCAAACAACTAAAGTGAGAAAAGTCTAAAATAATCTTTATAACCTTTATTTTTCATTTCAAGTCAATAGTTTTGTTTAAAATGTTATTTTTTTTAATCCATAAGCTAAAAATATTTGACATGCTAAGATAACATAATAATGCAAAGGATATTTTTTCAGAGTTATTATTTTCACAAACTTACATAAATGTGTACAAATATACTTCCACCTTTCTTGAAATACTAGTTATCTGTGAAACCTTTCCACATTCATTATTCTGCTCCATAAAACATACAGGTTAGGGGAAGGGAGTAAAACATTTTGCCGTATTTAGCTCTTCCATTTCCAAACTCTTGTAATAATGTTAACTGTGTCTTTTACATGTTAATACACACTAAAGAATAAAATGTTTTTCTTTCATATCCTTTTTCACTTTTTTTCCTGTAGTCTTTGTTTTTCCTAACCTATTGAGGACTTAAATCACATAACTCTGTTAGTTTCACAGTGTGCCTGTTAAGAGCATCACTGTGCCATAATGTCTTCCTTCCTCTGCCATGCAATATCTGTTGGGCCACCAAAACCCATCTCTCAGAGTTTGCCACTGGAAAGCCACAAGCATGACTAAACAGCTGAACAGCAGAGGGCTCTACAGCATGGTGCTTTTCCACAGCAGGAAATATCAAGCCTAACTCTACTTTCAGATCTTATCTTATGTAATTCCTATAGTGCATTATAACAGGAGGGAGATATTCTTGCTAAGAGTCATGATTACTTAAAATATAATATAGATAAACCCTTTTGGTCCTGAATATATGTTTTTTGCTGCCATAACAAATAGCATTTACATTGCTGGGTCAAGAGAAGGTGTAAGGCTGCTCTTGGGATTCACGACAGTTTTAGCTGCACAGCGGACTGATGTGCAGGCTTCTATTACCCACAGGTGTACACCTGCAGATAACAATCCCCAACGGGCATTTAATTAGCAGACCTAAAAACCAACTTCAACAAAGTCTTTCCTCTTTTTCCTCCATCATAGAGTCATTCTTCTTTCAAATTCAGCGAAAACTAAAACAACATTTAGTTGTTTCAGATAATGCATATTCACACTATCCAGTGATGAGTATCGTAACCTATCTATTCCTAAAAACAACTAGTTAAGGTGCTGAACACTATTAGGTACCTCTGCAATATTCTGACTGAGAACAGAAACTTAATTTCAGTATTTTGTGTCAAAATTGTCTTTCAAATGAGCCTGTATAATAGACATGAGCATATATAATCACTCTAGACAGTACAAATCTTAGTAAGTCTTCCTATCCAGATGCAGATATAAGGTAAAGTTAGAAAGGTCTCAGGGTAGTCTCATGTCAACAGCAAAACCAGAAATATAAATAAATAAATAAAAACACCTGTCACCATTTATTCAAGAGTTACACAATTCACTGCCAATAACAAAGTAAAAATATCCTTTATAAAATGCAGTGGTGCCTGAGGGATAGTTCTGTTTTATGGATTCTTCAAGAATAATTCAGGTTTGCAGTCCAGTGGACCAATATGTAGGAAGCTGAGTGCTTCAACCATGAACACAAACAGTAAATATGACTTTCTACCATATAAACAGAGGTATGCTCAAGGTCCCACTGTAAATGTATAATAAAACAGTATGACATATAACCCCAGCTACATTACAGACTCCATGACTGTGGTGATTTATCAGTAAGTGTCTGTTATTCACTACTGACAACACTGTCAGCTTAAGGCACACAATGAATAATACCACTATCAGAAAGAGCAAGATCCTGTGATCCAGGTGCAGTGAGACAGCTGGGTAGAATTTAAGAGACTTAGGCACAATGTTTATGGCTTTCTATGTGCTGAAGAATCTACAGGTCCTATGAGTACACAAATGCCACATGCATGTAGGCTTGCTTTTGCATTACTACATAGAAAACTTTGAAGAAAAGTGAAGAAAAATGCTGGAAACACCACCAGTGAAATTTTTAGAGAAAGGTGGAAATCTCTCATTTCATTTTATGTGGACTGAAGTGTACATCGATGAAATATGAGCTCTTGTGACCAAGATGTGCACAATTTTTACAGAAACAGCTGTGATTTGAGATCCTACCACTTTACAGCATAAGATACTGTCCCCTGTGCTCTTGCTGCTGGAGGTCAAACTGATGAGAGCTTTTCATCTGCATAAGAGCAAAGTCAGCCTGGATAGCCCAGTCAACTACTGAACACTATCTAAAATGAAATATCTGACTTCCTTGATTCAAAAGAGGAGCACTTATACGATCCTCCACGCTTTCTTTGAAGTCGGAGGTACAAAATGCAGGAGGGACGCAACCAACATTAACAACTGAACTGGGGTAGGTAATATCTGTAATCATCATAGTCACTTCTGCAGGGATTGTCTCGCCATAGTCTTAGCTGAGGCTCTATCTAACATCATTCCAGATGCATTGGCATGAGCTTTGACTGTCACTTTCATTAAGCTACAATTATATCAAAATAATCCCTTTTAGTCCCTCACAGCCATGAGATGTGGACACGGCAGGAGGAAAGGCAGCCATC
>JMFS01135334.1:0-29079 GCA_000699545.1 Podiceps cristatus | reverse complement strand
GAAGTGAAGGGTAAGTCACAAACTTAATATTTGAAAGGGAAGATGAAAAACAGATGGGAGATGTGCTTTCTGCCTTTATTTTCTGTACAAACCAGTGTTTACGATCTGTACCTACAAGCAACCTCAAAATAAAAACAAGAAAAAAAAACCCAAAAAACACAAAAAAGCCCCACACACCACACCCCAAACAAAAAAAACACCACAAACACCACAACACACAAATACAGAGCCTTGCATCCTTTCTTCTATCTGTTTAGGCATTTGTTACATAATTTCCTCTGTTTTGCTAACTTAAATGAAAAGAAACAAACAAAATAACCCTAAACAGTCACACAAAAAGAAAAGGGAGAATCGGGTTCTTAACAGTGCATTGCTTTGGACAGGCTGGCAGTCTTGACTGTTGAAATTTCTTTCCTTCTTCCCAAGGGTTTCAGCTAAACCATCAGGTTCCTGCATTCTGAAATCCAGCATTCAACCTGTTCACTTTGTACTGGATTTATCTGGGGTGGAGATAGTTTTCTTCACAGAGGTCTAGATGAGTTTTAGCTATTGCTGAACAGTGATTACACAGCCCCAGGGCTTGCTCTGTTTCCCACTCTGCCGTCCAGGTGGGCAGGCTGGGGGTGGACGAGAGGTTGGGAGGGTCACAGCCCCAGGACAGCTGAACCCAACTGACCAAAGGGATGTTCCAGACCATACGAAACCATGCTCAGCAGCAAAACAGGTGGAGGGAAGCTTTCTAAAGTAGCTGTTGCTTGGAGACTGGGTGGGCACTGGTCTGCTGGTGGTGAGTGATTGCTTTTGCATCACTTGTTTTTCAGGGCAGAGGCAAGAGGGGTCCTTATTTTTCCTTCACTTAAACTGCCTTTATCTCTACCCACAGGGGTTTTCCTCTCAGTTTTACCCTTCGATTCTCATCCTCAACCCCCTGGAGGGGGGCAAGCAAGTGGTTGGGGACTTACCTTCCAGCTGGGGTCAGCCCACCACTGAGGGGCTTTCTAGGTGGCAGTTCTACTGGTTGGGGAAGATTGGAAGTGGGCTGCATGTACAATTTGATGACCTATTCCTTTCAAACATCCAAGAAACAGCATTTCTTCAGTATTACTTACATACAGCTGCATTTGAACTAGAAATTTAGCTCACTGTTGGACCCAATTGGGAATTGCCTCTCAAATCAACAGACTCTTCAAATGCATGCCTACCCTGATAACAAATTGCTTCTGCCTTCTCCATGCTAAGTACATAAACTCTGCCTTAAATCCACGTATAAGTGCTTAGTGTCCTGAAAGGTGTTAATATTTAGTTCCACATCTGATTAGCGATTCACAACACCAAAGTCAAAGCTCACTTCTACCTGTCTGTGTAATTCCTTTCCACTACTGCCCACACCACAACAGCAATAAAGCTCTTAATGTTGTTATCAGCACAGATAGTGTATTTCATCTGAAATAGTCTTTTGAACAGCAAAGGCAACTCATCCTCTGCTCACGTAACTCTTCCTGCTAAGTATTTCTTTTATAGCTATATTCACCAAACTAAATGCTGATATCTTCTTCCAAGCAAAGCTTATTTTGAAGCCCTAAGAATTTCTCCAGACATTATATGAACTGCAGACTAGGTGTTAACCTCAGTGCAGCGCTGATTTCAGGGGAAAAAAAAAAAAAAGCTCTATCCTGTAGGTGTTTCGAAGAAAATAGCACAGCAGGTCTGACTATTAAAATCTGATGTAATTATATGACACCATTGACAACAGAATCAGCTCAAGTTGCAAGCATCCTGTGCTCCCTGCTGCCTTGCACATTACACATTTTCACTAGGACCAAGTTGTGTCAAACAAAACATGGAATAATTATGTCCCCCCCTTTGCACTCATTTTGCTCTAGCCCAAGTCACCACAGAGAATTAAGGACCGAGCTGTGCCTGAGTCTAGACAAGCTGTTCTGATTCACAAATCAAGGGTTTCCTTATGTAGGCACCGTACAATGGATTTTAGAAGACTGCAGTGTCATGCTCCAGTGACCACAGACTACAGAATTTAGCTGAAATGCCATGCACTGGATCACACAAAAGTGAGAAGCAGGAGAGAGGCGTTAACATCACATGAGTATCACATATGCCATGTACCTTACTGACATACAGAATGACAAAACAGATGCCACAGCACTATGCTACCTATGCACACAGGGTACCAAGTCGGCATACGCTCGTGGATAGAGACCAGCACCCCCATGTTTCATGGGGAAGTCCATAAAGCTAGCCCAAAGGCAGCAAGAATGGTGTAACTGCTACAAGAGAAGCACACTGCACTAGTTGTGTAAGCTCCAGGCACTGCAGCAAGGAAGGGGGAAGGCCGGGTAAGTGCTTGCTGGCATGTGGGGCTGGCAGTCATGCTTACAGCATGAGAACCACTTACACCCGGGAACCATTACTGACTTCTGCAGACACATTGGCACAGAATAAGCCTGCCAGTTCAAGCACTTGCGGGATCAGAGCTATAGCCATCTGCACTGACTATTTACTGAAGAACAACCCCCAGGAAAAGGCTGTCACAATATAAACTCAAGGGTTTGGTTGTGTTGCTGCTTTTTAGCTAATCCAAAAGCAGGGTAACAACCTGTGAGAGCATTTCACCCCTTTTGATTTCTCAGTCAAATCGCTTCTCTCCACCTCTGTCCAGAGGGGAGAGCACTAAGCACAGGGGAGGGGTGGAAGATGTAAGACCTAGAATTATAGGCCATTTACCAGAGTTACCTCCTTTTGCCTTTGGGTAGAAATATCCTAAAAGTTATAGTGTTATAACGATCCAGGTGGTGAATAACCTTTGCAGGATATCATAAAAACAGCCGCCTAGAGGAAGATAAAAAGGAGTGGAGATGTTTGAGGAAACATTTTCTTTCCCTCCAATACCCTAGCCGTTGAAAGTTCAGGGACTTTGGGGAAAGTCTGGGATTTTCTCTCTCACTTGGCTTCTGCAATAAAAGCAGAATAAGCAGCTGTGTTTACAGTTCACAACTTGGAATTGATTTTTTTTTTTATTGCCACGTCAAATTATTCATGGTGACTTAATCATCAGATCCATTTACACTATTACAATTGTGGTGATAAGTTAGAGTGATAATACTGTTTAACCACAGCACATTGAAGTTTTACAACATCTTTCACCTGAAGATTTCTGTAGAAAGTATAAGAGTACTAAAGCTTCCTATGGACCTTGTATAATGGGTCTTTTGCTTGCAGTTCTTCAGACAGTGAAACTCTGGCATTGGTATTTGCAGAGAGTTACATGGCAAGTCAGCGAAACTTGCATCTCCATCTCATGGACTAAACCCTAAAGTCTTTTTAGAAGTCTTCTTGCATGCTCTGGAAACATAGGGAGAGACCACATCCTGAGTTTGGTAACCCCTTTTCTGGGGCTGCACAGCATTTAGAAGTGTTAAAAAATGTAACGCTAACCTTTCAGAACATAAAACTGACCAGGCGGATGACACTGATGCAACATGATTAATCAGTATTCCCATGAGAATAAATACTCAGAGCAACACCCTCAGACTTTCTGCTTAATTTAAATGTTATTGCTATTGTTTAAGAGCAGACATTTCTTTTGTGTACATGGTGCACGCCGTAATAGGACCCTTCTTTCCACCAATACTCAGCATTTAGCACAAGATGCAAATAATGAGATACAACAGCCAACACGATGGAGTCTGAGGCATGAAAAGGTAAAACAAAGCAGCAGACAACTCAACCAGTACTAATTAAGCAAGAAAGAACATGACATTGTGTACAAACTTTTGTAAACAATTTCAGTGAGCTGTATTTTTTCTACTCCTAACCTGTCCTATTATCAATAGGACATAATCTCATGTAACACACCGGATAACATTAAGCTTGGCCTTGAAAAATATAACAACATTGTTGAGGAGTCCATCATTTCCCTTTAATTAATGCCCTACTGTGCCTGACAGACAGCAAGTGTTCATAGCTCACATCAGTGAACTTCAGCTTTGAATGCTGGGTAGGTGTCAGCAAATACCGATTTTTATGGCAAACACAAATGAAAGGAGAAGCATATTATTGGAATCAGATGAGCCTGAAAGCTCAACAATGGCTACAAGGTAGGATGCACATAGTGGAAATCTGAATACACATGAGAAAGATAACACCAATATTCACAGTTATGACAGTTCAAAAAGAAGGTTTCAGAAGAAGGTAGGCGTAAGTTAATAGGCCTATGTGAATGTCATTCCAAAATGTAAATCCACGATGAGGTCAAGTCCTGGTGTGCGAAGGCCTTGGACCTGCGCTGCATTTCACCTGACATATTCTGCCACTGTAAACTTATCACTTGCCCACTTTCACTCAGGGACAGAAAGGGAGTAAATGTCCACGAGCCCATGGAAAATTCCATTACAACCCAAACCTTTCATGTAAATAGTCAAAGTGCAATTTGAAGTGCAACTGGTGACTCTTTGCAACAGCAGAAAACCATATGGTTTCTTCGCAACAGCAGGCCTTCCTAATGCCACAAAAAAAAGCAGCTATCAAATAAATACTGTGCATGACTCTCAGACACAGACTGCTGATGACAAATCATCACTCCATCAGAAGGCTTTCTGATTTAATTCACATTTAAAGATTATAAGCAATAACAAGCACTAATCATAATATGTATGCCTTTGAACTACTGCATCAGAGAAAGAGTTGCGATTGAAATAGTATGCTATCCACTCAAAAGCCAGAGAAAATCCTCTATTTGCAGTTGACAAATCCTCTAATGTCGGTCCAAAAAACTACTCATCCTGTTTTCCTCCAGTCAGCATTATTCTCGGCACCAAGTTTAGGAGAATTTAAACAGGTGTGTATCTTGTGTGGCATTCTATACAGTACATCAGCCAACCTTGTGATTCAAATCCATCTGCTACACACTGCACTACAGAAAAATGGAATGAGGCTGGGAAAACTTACCTCGCCAGATCAAAGCAGAGCTGTATTACTAACCTGCTGGAAGGAGTCCTTAATGTAGCTGGTCCTTCTGCTCAAAGAAACTTGCTACTCAGCTAAATCTGTAGTGAAATATCTTGCTGACAGCACAAATATGCTATTAAGTCCCAGTACATGGCAACGTATTAGAGCACACAAAAAGATACTAATAAATTCATCAGTCTAAAAAGATAAACAATGATGCACCAGCCTTTGACAGCCTGGAATACAACATGATGATTTCATTACATTTTGGGGTTGGTTCTCCTCCCCCAGATTCTTTACTCTTTAGTGAAAAGGATCTGACCAAGAACTTAGTGCATCAGAATACCTTGTAGATCCAAAAAACCTGCATCCCATCTCTTAAGAACTGGCTGGCTGGCTAGATCTGTTTATTCAAATTTTTTACTTGTAAAAAATGGTAGAACTCCTATACCATTAGACTGAGTTAAACAGTGGAGGTTCAAGGGGAAGCAGTTACTGTTCTTTTTTCAAAGTACTTATCACACTGAAATGTGGGTCCATCCCTCCCCCTCCGCATGCCTCTGATCCTTCCTGTTAGGGGCGTAAGCAATATTGGAGTGCTGAAAGATTATAAACAGATTCAGACTGCACCACAGGCCAGTCCACTGGAATTAATAATGCTTCTCTGCAAGGTACATAATTTGCAGGTGGCTGGGCAGCTTAGGAGACAGGCAAGTCTGTGGACAGTTTTCTACACCTCTTATAACAGGCTACTGAGACATTTCCAAGTTTTTAGAGTAACATACAAAGACATACTGTTTCTAATATACATAGAAAGCCCACTCATTAGTTGTGTTTATTAGTTATTCTTCAAATGGTTTGCAGTTCAAACTTGCATTAACTTTCATTATTGAGATTGGGTACTAGAGAAAAACTGCTCAAATTTGTTGGTATAGTTAAGAATTGTTCTATTGCTTTAAGATTTGCATAATTTAAAAGTGCTTAAAAATGTCATCAGCACCAGTTGTTATGGGGGTGTAAGTTATTCAGTGCTTCCCTCAATGTCCTTTCATCTAGACAGATCATTCTGCAGTCAGGTGTGGTGGACATGGCAAGAAGACTAGAGACTTGGCTGCATTTGTGTCCAGTGATTACCTACTTCCCCCAGATCTGTTTCACCTACACACAAAATTAAATTCTTTTGAAACATTTATCTGTCTCTGGGATGAAAAAAGTGTTATCCACACAAATACAGCAGCTTGCATCTCTCTGTATTTTAAATATTGTTTTATAATGGTCTTTCCACTTCACAGTGAAGAATCCCTTTACTTAGCGACATCCAACTCTCAATCAAAAAACACTTGGGAATAAGAGTCATTGGGGTAACTCACTTAACTATGCCAGTGAGTAAGCGGATAGATGTTGTTACTCTTGCAATTACTCTGAAAACAAAAATATCTCATTATGTTTACAGAGAAACATCTCTGCCTCCACTATACATGGCTTTCACATTGCTAGGCAAACTGAATGGCCATATATTCCACTGCTACTGAGGGGCAGCTGGCACACAGGGAGGGCTCTGTCTCACCACCCTGCTACCAGGCGCATGCAAGTGCTACAGCCTGGCCTATGGCCCAGCCCTTCAAAAATATGTTGGTATGTGTTACATGGGCAACATTCCATTGAAATCCATGAAGTTACTTATGGTTGACTAGCTTGTACTGTGACATCTTGTTATATAGCTGAGCTGGGAATGACAAAAGTGATACAGCTGCAAAAATTCAGAATCAAATCCCACCTGGTGCTATCAACTACATATTCCTCTTTGTCATGCTGCAATTTACCACCCACAATCTTCTCTTCTCCCTGTCCCTAGCTGTAGATCTTCATGTCAAAAGAAAAAAAAAAAAAAAAGGCTGGATCTTGCCATTCTTTTTCCAGACATTCATTCCACTTCATTCCCAATTGTCAACAAGAAATTCAGAAAGAATTAACTATTCCTCACAATTGCACAGAAATCTCCAATACATAGTAAAATGTCAAGTCTGGGAGGGGAATTTTCCACAGGAGTACAAAATATTAATCCAATGCCCAAAACATTTCTCTGCAAAGCTACTGAAGACTCCATGAGGATTTCTTTTCTGCACTTAAGATGCTCTGCAGGATCCTTTCCTGCAGAAATGACAGAACTTTAGGTAAATGTTATTTAACTAGACCATATTGCAGAGCTCAAGCTAACAGGTATTTATTATTGTACATGCACTTAGAGAACTCCTAACTAGTTTGTAGGATTTTTCTCAGATTCCTGTGGCAACTGCTACACTTTATCATACAGTTACATGACGTAAAAAGCAATTTCGTTTCTTGGTCACAAACACTTGTTGTTTAAGCTCCTCTTCTTGCCTGAAGTTCTTCACAGGGAGTTCCTTTTAATCTCATGAAGAAGAAGAAACCACAACACTTCAAATTAAATTGTTAATGAACCAAAGTCATCCTCTCCATCCAAAAGTACTATTTCTGTTATTTGCTCTCTCATTTGAAAAACACGAGAACAGTAGCAGCCTCAGTGCATTCCTCTCTTAGCCCTACTATCTCTTTACAAAAGAGCATCAGCTATGAAAGATTATCAACTTGCTTATAACCTTCAGTCAGTAACAGAGCTTAAAAAAAAAAAAAAGAGTGAAGAGACAGTGTAAAGCTACAGCAATCACTGCTAATGGATCCCTCCATCCATCTCTGCCTTGAACTCGAGAGCAAAGCAAAACACGAACCACAGAGTACGATACTGCTATCATAGCTAGTGCAATATTGAGTGGGGCACAGGCCAGTCATAAAGAACACTAGTCCAATTAGGGAAGTTTGAGTGTCAGGCTGTTGAATTCCCTATCATTCCCTGGCACCACTGCCTTTAATTAGGCCTTGGATTGATTACTGCCTTTGTTCTGTGTTGACCCACCACTGACTCTGACAAGGGCTGTATTTTCCCCTGTTACAATTAGAAGACAAAGTTCTGAGTGTCAGCAAGCATTACACAGGCAACCAGGCTGCTTAAAACTACAGAGCCTTTAGAGAGAAAATGTGTTTCTGACATTAACACACACTTCCTTCTTTAGAAGTTACAGTAGGCTAGAGTCTGTCCCGGTCCAGCAGTAAATTACAGTGTAAACACAGAGCAGGACTAGCAATACAGAATCTACCTGGTTCTTCTGTAATCCAAAATAAGAGAAAGATAAGTGAGAAAAGGTGAAAGAGGCTGCTGTCTGCCATAAAGCAATCTACATACCTGCATACAAAATTACTTTGTCCAGTCTAGTTGCAGCTATTTTACAAATTAGGAGCTCAATCTAGAGCATTATGAATATCGACAGAGCTAAAGTAGCAATGCAGAAACATGTTAAAGAAAGCAAAACTTGATAGAATTCAATACATAGAGAATCTGTTTCCACACTTATTGTTTTATGTTTCATATTTTGGTAGCACTTAGAAGCAATAGCCAAAAAAAAAAAAAAAAAACAGACCAACCAAAAACCCACACAACATCCTTTATGTCATGCACTGTATAAACAGCCTTTTCCCAATGAGAATTTAGAGTCTTAGTAGCAAGACAAAGGCAAAGAAACAAAGGTAAAAATAACTTGTAGGTAGCACAGTTTGTTCAAGGCCATATAATTTATCTGCACTACTGAAAAAAAGGCATTCCGGATTCCACATAGAAGGCTAACAACTATTCACTGTGCCATATTGCTTTTCATCATTAAAACACAGGTCCTGCGAATCAAACTATCGGGCTCCTTGTGACTGTGACAAGTCATTTCACTCCTCCATACCTTTGATCTCTAGTCATACACTCCCCAGGGAGGATAATTCATTAATACTTATGAATTATTTGAGTGCATTTTCAAAACTGTACTAATGTATTTATTACTAGAACAAAGTCCAGACATTAAGTCTTAATGCATTTTGAATAATTGAACTGTCTGAACGTAAGAAGGTTCCTATTAAGTATGATTCTCATCGGTACAAGTAGGCAGCTCAGAGGACATTAGAAACTGACAGCACTGAAAAAAAAAAAACATTGGGGCCATTCCCTGGCCTTTTCTGTTCCCATCATCCACGGCTGGCAAGCTCCCACTACGCAGGGCAGCAGCCACCGGTGGAACCAGGATGACACTCGTCGATTCTGCCGGCGTGCCCAAGTAACCAGCCTCTAGAGGATTTGCCCAGGTAGAAGATTGGCATCTAGCACCCATATTCCTCTACCGCACCAGTGCTCCCACCGCTGCAACCACATCCATCTCCACTCAGGGAGGGAAAGCCATTGTCGGGGCTCATTTCTACCTTGGCAGTCCATAGTTACTACTTTGGCCCAAGAGACAACAGTTGCAATAAGTGAGCTTACGGATTTGCTTCTTGGAACGGGCAGGGCTAGAGTGAGCTCATAATTATGTGAATTCAAAAGCACACTTGCTTGGTGTCTGCAACCCAGGTCTGAGATTAGTCCCACTATCTCTTTAAAACTTGACAGTTAGAGGTGCATGTTTATTTTTACCAAGAAGCTTCTGCAAAGGAACTTGGGGGCAGGTTTGTAAGCTTTTGGAATTGTAGTTATTTTGACAAAGCACTGAAACACAGTCACTGGGTATATGGGGCAGAAGTGTTAACAAAAGGGCAATGGATAACAAGAGAAACAGAGCAATGTCTACTCTGCTCCTAAGATTCCTTGACCTTGCTGAACTACCTCTGACAGGTAGAAGCAGCCCTGTACTTGTATTAAAACCCAAAGTATGATCAACAGTCACAGCCAGGGGACTTGCAATTAGTTGTTCTTTTTCACCACAGCTGAATGAAAAGAGGGTGAACTAGCAGCACAGCAGCCACAAAAAGACAGAAATCCAATTTTACTTCCTATCTGCTCCCTGCATCAGTGGAACACCATGAGCTTCAAGTAGAGAAATCAGTCTACACTGTGACAAGATCAGCTTAAGGTGTGTGGCTACTGGAGAACTATAACAAAATTAAGTTTTGAAGCACATTAAAGTGCCCAGGATATAATTTTGAGAAGTGTAGTGGTATCCCACGATAAATTCACAACCCGGGGAGAAATTGGTATTACCAAAATTGTATATTTTGTGTCTCAGGTTGGTTTTTTTCAGTAACTCCCCTATAATTAAAATGAAGCTGAGTTAAATAAATCTCATGGCACTTTTGCTGAAGTCCTCAATTTTCACAATTCATGTCCATCCATATTTTAAACATAAATCGCTGAGCCACTGCTACTTTCCAGTTAACAATTCAGACCTTGCAGATTTTACCCTTGCTGAACACTGGAGGGATAAGGCAGAAACTTTTAGTGACTGCAGATTAAGAAATGATGCTGAATTTCTGTTATAATTGCAAGCGCTCAGTCAAATATTAATTTGTTTTGTTGCAACACAGATGCAGTGTTTGATTAATTAGGCAGATATTCCTCTTCACTCATAGGCACAGCACAGCAGGGACAAAGGAGAATACTGAAGCATAAGGCACGCGTGTCAGCGTTGCTTAATGGCTCACTGCCTGTGCTGACCAGAAAAAGAAGAGCCCCATGCACTTGGTGTCATGTTCCCTCCCAAAAGCAGAGCGCCCTGCACTAGAATGTTTTGCCAGTTAGGAAAAACAGCTGAAGGAGGAAGATCTCTATGTTGTACAGCTCTAGAAAAGAAGCTTTCTGCATTGGACTGACTGTTAAGGAGACAGACGCAAGGACAACCCAGCACAGTCTCAGCAGGGTTAAATCACATCTTTTCACAGTCTGCACGGGGGAACACAGGTGTGTCTGTAAGATGCATCTATGGTTTTCAAGCACCTTGCCCCTTCCAATAGGCCTTCGTCGATTAGATGCTATTTAATTCACTATTTGTTGCTGCAAGTGGTCACTCATGGCCACACAAGTAATGCATGGAACACTATATTTAGACTGTTACTACTGTCTGTAATGTATTTCTCTCTCTGCTTGCCTTGCCATACTAAATTCACTGCCTTCGGATCAATTCTAAGGGTAGGCATTTTGTTAATGAAATTGGCAACTCTGCCCATTTTTCTATCACCTACCAAAAAAACCCAAAAAGTGGGGAATGCTATTCCCCGCCCCCCCTTCCCCCCCCCAGTGTAATAACTGAGACTGTCGTATCTGAAAAGGCTGCCTTATTTTTCCTTCTAGTTATGAGTACATTTTTTTCATCATGCAGTCATAAACTGTGGGTAAAAAAATATCATTTGCCTGTGGCTATATGTAATCATAGTGTTCACAAATACTCTGATGTCAGATGAGCAGTTCATGTCTTAATCACTCATCTGGGTGTAGATATTTGGCTGTAGAAAACACAAATACTGAAAGACAACATAGGTGAAACAAGATCTGATTTACTAAATAACATTTCATGCACTGATCCTTCTTTTTCTAGTACCAGGGGCTTGGGGAGGGGTTGGTTTTCCTAGGTTAGCTCCCTAACAAGCTCACCATGAGGTCAGACAAGCAACTGCTGGCACAAGAGACCGAGCAGAAGCACGCACTTGGGAGGAAGAGGACTGCAGAAGCAAGGCACCAGGGGCTCAAAGAGGCTGTTACAATCTTTTGCCTTAGATATGCTCATAATTTCACTGCGCAAGCCCCAGGACAAACTGATCTAACACTTAAGTCCACCCTGCTTTGATGAGGACACTGGCCTAGGTAGCTTCCAGGAGTGTCTTCCAACCCAAAACATCTACCATCAAGCCTGGCAGCACTCCAGCCCAGGGGAGCTGCACTGGTGTACTACGCACCTTTCCGATTCCACAGAATTGGATCAGTGAGCTTGGTTTGAATTTTCCATCTGTGCTGACATTCGGTAGAAGAATAATTAAAAGGGGCGGTAGGGTACAGAAACAAATTGTAGCTTTATTAGCCCTGTGTTTGTTTGTAGACAGACCCACCTTTTCTCTCATGCAGCTAATTCAGCAGGCTGCGGTTAGCCCTATAAAGATTTAATTATGCCACGTCACCCCAATTCAGACAGCTTGTTCACATTATCACCTCCGATGTTGGCTGAGAGGGACTCTTTGATAGCACCTGGTACCCAGAGTTAGGTCTTGCTTTGAGATATCTACATACGCACTGCTCACTCCCATTTTGTTCAATGTTCAAATCTCTTGCTTACACATCTGCTTTTAGTTATTAATGTGTGAACAAGCTCGCTAAAGACAATAATGTATTCCCAAGGCCCTAACCTCACTTAAAACTGTTTTCATTATTCTCTGCCACCAAATAAAAGACAATACTATGGCTTAGCTAACACCACTATAAAATCAAGTCTAACATGCAGAAGAAAAAATTGCTGTAACAGTGATTGCAGTTGTAGTTCTCAATTCCTTTAAGCCAGACTTAAGAAGCCTTGTTTACAGAGCCAGCAAAGCCTTTGCAGTTTGCTAGAAGTTGTAAGGAATTCACAGCAACTCTGAAAAACAAGGCAAGATATTTTGGAATATCTTAGCCAACCTGAAAATATGTAAGATCTTTCACAGTAAGTTACTTTCCTTACTAACCAATAACAAGATTAAAATGAAGGAAAAGTAAAATCTGATCCATTCTGGTTTACCAGCTCCTGTAGATCCTGGCTGACAGGCAACACAGCAAGCCATTTCCTTAGGGTTAGAGTTAATTGCTATAATCACAGAGCCAGCAGCAATCCTATCCAGGTGAGTCATTAGTTAAGGAAAAGAAAGTTATCATGAGAGCAGAAAATGGGGTAGAGAGGTTAAAATTGTATTTAAGTTTTTTTAAAAGGAAAGAGGTATACAGTGTGTTTGCTGGTTCCAAGAAGAGAAACAGCAGTATGTGAAGAAAGCACGGGGCTGTAGCCAATTAGCAACGCCACGTTTTGGGTGGCCTAACAAGCCTCAGACTGTCTGACAGGATCCTTCAACAGACAATGATAAAGGGAAACACGAACTCCAATACTGCTTCATCCAGAACAGAAGAGGCCTCAAACAAACAATAGAACACCTACAGATATATTTCACCCTCCTTTTAAAGCCTGTAATTTCACCAGAGTCACTACAGTCACCAAAATAAAAACAAAGATGGAGTCTGGTACAGGATATACAGTTTACAACAAGCATAATTATTTTCCAGTTAGTTGTACATGCCCTGCAATATGTTTCCAGTGGATTTCCTACCTTAATTCCTATGCCGGTCTCTAGCTCACTCACAGCATGCCGCTGGAGGTCTGACATAAAACCAGTATTATAACAGAGTGTTCAGGTTGCCACAGATGGTTCAAATTAAAGGCAGCCTAACAAGCCATTCCACAGACACAGAGGCAGCACATCCAGCGCTGCCCACAATGAGAACCGTGTTTCCAAACATGCCTGCCTCGAGAGACGTTGCAGAGCTGATGCCCATTCCCAGAACCCACAGTCACTTGGCTGACATCCAGGAACAAAAGCTATAGGACTGGACTCTCAAGGCATCAGCCAAGCAAAGCAAGCATGTACCTCCACTTCAGCTGTCCAGCAACAGTGCGGTCAGCTTTATAGAAAGTTACTCTCCTCTACATCAGAAGCACTTCAAAAGATCCTCTGCTGCCTACAGGGCTATGCAACTGTTTTATGAAGCCTAAAACACGCAGCAGACTCTGGTAGATACCGTAGGAAACACAAGAAGATGAACAGCAGCTGAGATACTTTGAGGAACTTGGCCAAAATATCTACAAAAGTGGAGGCTGTTAGAGCAGCAGCATACACTCAAACACTCATTAATTGTCTCTGATTGAAAGCTTCAAAAAAAAAGTTACCATTAATGTAACAACCAGTGGGAAGGCAGGCATTAAGTGATTTACCCATGACAGCAAATGCTATTATTTCTTATTGTTTTTTCTGAAGGATGGAGCATTCTCAGAAGGGACAGTCATCCCTGAGATCACTCCATAGAATTGCAGTAAAACATCAGCCTGGTTTCCCATTCACCTGCCAAAACTGAAGACAACAGAGTAGCTTGGGGTGCGCCGTCTGCTTACTGTTCTCGGGGTCTCAACCTGAGGGTCATGAGGGTTACAGACAGGATCTAAACAACTGTTTGGAATACTAAGAATGATGCTTATGTTTGGATCAGCAAGGATGTAATCAGGAAAGTGTTACAGATGCTTTTCTTTGCTTGACAAGTATCATGACAAGAACAGTTAAAGAAATACAGTCCTCAATAAAGAGGAAGAGAATTGAAATCTGAAAACTGGTATTTCTGCAGTTTAAACTTTGTGAACAATGACAGTAACAAAGAATGTCTAGAGATAGGAAACAGAGGGAACAGATTTGAGATACTGCGTAAGGCAGTACAAATTGTTACTTATAAATTCTAGACATATTCCCAAGACAAATTCTTCAAAAAGTAGAAAAAAGCTTTCATAAACATTTACTTCTCCACTGGTGAGAACAACACTGAACAATCTATTCCAATTAATGTTCCAACTAATGAAATGACAAAGACCCCCTTTCTGTTCTTTCAGATAGTTTAATAGCATTTATATGTTGTCAAGGCTTGCATCATCCATTTGATCTCTGGAAAAGCAGAGAGGCAGACAGAATACAAAACAAACATTAACAAATACCATATGAATACAGAATGCCTAACAGCATGCCATTCACAACAGCAGACAGCCAAGGACAATTAAATTATTCATAAATAAGAACTGTCCAAGGTAGAAAGAAAAAGACAGAATTAATAAACACACTCTTAGAGAAAAAGGAAAAAAAAAAAAAAAAAAAACACCACACACCATCCCATTAGCATTTTTTTTTTTTTTTTTTGTTAAACTAACAGCTGACTTCTGATATCAGAAACTCAGAAGTCAAGGTCTTTCTAAAAGACTTTTTGTTGTAACTGGGTAATTAGTTACCATATAATTCAGCTGCGATGCTCCAATCCCTTTAAGGCCAACAGCTTTGAAATGCAAACCACAACTCCTTTCTTCCTCTCTGTACAAAGTCAGAAGAGCCGATGCTGAGCCAGTATACAAGAGCTGCTGCAGAATGAGATGGGCAACATTAGCAGGAAAAAGTCTATTAGTCAAGAACACAAGCATCTAAGAAACCTGGACTCCGTTTTATGCAACTAATTAGTTCACCAAGTTGCTCTGTATCTCTTCAGCTGTAAAAACAGAAGAAGTAGACATTTTACTGAGACGAGATCTACACATGTACCCAGTAATGGGCACATTGATGTGAATATTTGCAGCTGTGTGAAGTCACGTTACTTCTGTGAGCATCTAAGTTGACTCTACCTCTAAGAGCATCTGTCCTCTTCCACCGAGTGATTAAAAAAGGTCTTTTCCTATGGAAACTTCCAGAGCAGAAGTCCCATTCCACATCATGAGCAAACAAATATTAAAGCTTTTTACAAAAAGCCAGCAAGGCAGACATAAATAGCCTGAGGGCAAAGGCTAAGATAAAAAGAAACTGAGGGCTACAGTAGTCAAGCAAGAATTTGAGAGCTGCAGTAGCACGGTGGAGTAGACAGCTGTGGACAGCCATCAACTCCACAGCAGAGAGGTGGGACAGGACACATCTCCTCACCTCAGCTGCACCCAAACTCCCTGTTGGATTTATGTTCCCAGTGAAGGCAAACTTCAGCTAAGGTGCTTGTTAGTGTAATCTGGTAGCTAACTTATGTGTGCAAGATAAATCCTTCTGCCCTGACACACGATGTTACCTTTCTGCTGCTCTGCCAAAGGTTGCCATTTTATATCCTTGCGGCTAAACCCACAGAAGTTCATTTCTCAGAGCTGAGGTCTGACATCTTGTCTGGAATTAAGAAGAGCAGGGAATTTATCTGGACCTTCATGTACTAGGAGTATATGCTAACTAGCAAAAATTGGGTTTTTTTCTAGGTTGGCCAGAAATTCTAGCCTGATCTCAAGAGACCTTTCCGTCAAATCTTAAATTACCAGAGTTTCAGTTTCAATGACAAGTTATTCTAGAAAATTGCCTCAAAGAAGAAAAAAATACACATTGAAGAAAGGCAACGAGCAATTCTTTTCATGCATCAGTGATGTCCAGTGGTAACAAGGAAAAGATGAGGGGCATTGCTTCAGTGCAAAATAGAGTTGCAGACTGTCTCACCGCCTTTTGAAGACAGTAATCATGATTCTTCAAAAATGAAGATAAAGAATTCAAGACCTTTCCCTTTTCTTTCCCAGCCACCACAACCTCTACTAAAACAACCACAACAAAACAACAAAAAAAAACAAGCCATGCTTATTACTTACCTTAACTTTACATGTGGCTGGCCAAAGAACAGAATAGATAGAACACATTTCATTTTAGATTTCCAGAAGTAAGAGACCTGTTCTTTACCCTGAAAGCCATTTTTTCCATTTCAAAAAGCTGTATCGCTAATCAGTGAGAGGACAAGGGGAGTTCTGCAGCCATTGCTGCAAAAAGCAGTGCAGAAAAAGAAATATATACACATATATGTACATAAAGAGAGCAAACTCATAGTTTGCTGCACTGAAGCAATGAATCCTATCCTCTCATTTCATATGGAGGTGGGTAAATAATGGCACAACAGAGATTTCATTCATGCAGAGGTCTAGGGTATGCTGGGAAGTCTCAGTCTGATGATTTGCTGCAGATGCTTGCTTAGAGGAGCCATTTATCAGTGTCATCCATGTGCATTACTACACACTGCTTCCTCGGCAGCATGATTCCACACCAGCTTCCCACATGGCACACTCTGGTCCTTGATATTTCAGGCACAGAAATAGCCCTTATCTGGGCCTTAGCAGTGTGTGCTTATTGAGACGATTCCTATTAGCCAAAGTGCATGCGTTTGGAGTAGGAAAGGGACAGAATTTATTTCCTTTGCTGATAAAAAGAACAGCAAATTAAGAGAAGTCACAACAGTTTTCCTTCCCCTTCTCCCCCTCCTCTTTATACCCTTGCTTAGCTCATTCCTATAAACAGCTAACACAAGTATTCACATCAGTAGAGCCGACTCCTGGAGGATACAGGCATCTTGGATGTTTCATCTCTTGTTATACTTAAGTGGAATATTAAACAGGCAAGACAGTGGCAGACCAAGCCAGAAAGAGCTAAGTAACTAGGACTGACAAGGCAGGTTGGCAATTTAAAGCACTTCAGTCTGTAAAGTGCTTCATTTAGAGCCATCAGTGCCAGTGGATTCAGCCCTCACGTATACCACCCCCACCACCTTTAGCTCACCTCCCGTACCTTAAGTCTTTTCTATTCTGTTTTTAAAGTATTTAGAACAAGTACTACTACTTAATGGCATGCTCTTAGAGCATCCAGTATAACAATACTACAGAATTAGTAAACTCAACACTAAGAATTAGAATTAAGCTAAAAATCTTTTTTTTTTTTTTTCCCCCTTCAGAGACAGGCACAGGGAAAGGAGAGGCCAGGCTGAATTCATAACTGTGCTCCAGAATGTCAAGTTCTACCCTATTGCTTTTGCACTAAAATGTATGTCACTTATTTGCCATGTTGGCTAAAACTGTTAGTACAATGAGTTGAGTTCCTATTTCATATGAAGTCTCAATTGACAGTATAGAACATATAGGTCCTTGTGACTGGTAAACAAAAGAGAAACTAATTAGATGTAAGAGGGAAAATCTAGTTACATCCTTAGATCACAGGATGTACCAGTAGATTAGTCTTTGGAAAACCTAATTTCAGAGTGAAAAATACCGACGTGCATTAAACCAAAGGCAACTTTGGTTTAACTGCCTCCTACTCTTCTGGCTGCTTGCAGGTTTCTCAGGGATGGGGAGGGGGCACGACACACACCCCCCGCACACAACACAATAGGGATGGCTTTTAAAAAAGAATGAAGTATTTCTGTAAAGCTTTAAAGATAGCAACAGCAGCAGTAAGCTCAGCCTTTTAAAGAACTCCGGTTTATCACCCATCTCCCCCAGCCTGCCACCTTTCCTGCGGCAGCACTGTTCCTTCGCTGCCTGGGCCAACCAAGGCACGCTTCGTGCCCCACCTCCTTTCTGCCTCCATGCCCTGTCTTCTTCCTCTCAAAACCCTGTACTTTTCTTTGCAGTGCTCCTTGCCTATTCTTACAGCACCTTATGTCCTTCAGGACACCAAAATGTATTGGCCGATTTACTGTGAGTGCCTACCCCCCCTCCTTGCAACTTTAAAAATGGTTGATGATGATGTTAAAGCCAAACATCCAACTGTTCACCAGTCAAGAAATGGTTAGAGAAGAAATGTGATCAGATACCTCTAACAAAAGATGATTGCTGTGGGGAAAGCAATTCTCAAAAGGTTTGGTTTGGTGGGGATTTTTGGTTGTTTGCTTTGGGTTTGTTTTGGGGTTTTTTGGTGGTTTTGGTTTTTTTTTAATATCAGAGCTCTCATTCTGAACTTAAGAACCAGATCGCAACTGTTCATTTAAAATAAGTCATTTCAATGAGCTGCCTGTCCCATCTCATATTCCTCACCAGCCTTTTTGCAAGAACACTGGATCAATGACTTTACAAAAAATAACTGCAAAATCTTGTGGAGCTTTGTTTTTATGGTGATGAGAGAATGTATGCAAAGGGTCCCTTAAGCCAGTTTCTGCTCTTCCCCACCCACCATAACTTTTTTCTCCCACCTCTAAATCTAAACCAAAGTCCACAGCATTTTTGTCAAACCCATTATTCAAAAATGGATTTGACACACAGAAAAAAAAAAAAAAAAAAAAGGAAGTCTTATTAGGCATGCTAAAAGAGCAGCTCTAGGTTTAGGCTTACCACCCATGCTACAGAACTGCTTACAAAGCCATCGCTAATGGCCTTCCAGCTACCCATCATTTCCCCATGTTCAGTCTGCCCAGACAGCTAGCTATTCCTCTCTAACAAATACCATTTTAATTGCATCTCCCACTTTGTTAGCCTTCTCGACCTCCAGTAAAAGCCACCTACGGTCTAACAATCTCTTAAATCTGACACTCGCACCAGCTAGCACACTTGTACGCCTGCCTTCTAGGTTCACATGTATGCAGGCTTATTGTCAAGAATTTCCATTAGAAATCTAACAAGTATGAGCTGAACTGACAGCTTTAGGACTAGCGGGGAGAGAAAAGGGGGGAGGGAGTGAAAAGGGAGAGGTGGCCAGGAAAGAATATGTATCTGCATTGCAAATGCCCTCTGTCACCAAAGACTTCATTGTGTCTTTCTGGTGCCAGGGCTTCTCCAGTCCCAACACCTTCCTTCCAGCAACAATTGCCAGCTGCATAGCCTCAGCCACCATTAACTCTTCCTGTGGGAACACTGCCAGCGATTTCAGCAATATTAACCCTGGGAATACTAACATGATTTAGATGATTTGTTAAATTTTAATGATACCCATTAGAAAAAAAGGAAAACACACAAGTCACAACTCCCAATTTCGTGCATTTGGCGGCTGAATAGGATATTAATGTTTTTCTTTGCCCAACACTATTAAATGAGCAGTGAAACTAATAGAGAAATGAAGAGTAATGACTTCTATTCTTGCTGTTCAGTGCCTGCTTAAAGCCAAGACTGCCTTATTGCCCACTAGGCTTTCTGCTGGAGTCCATCAGGTGGATGGAGTAAACAGGTAATTCTTTCAGCATTTGGCACTTAGCAGGTCAGAGGTTCATTTAGCTGAGAGGCACAGAAAAATAAAACTGTCCAACTGAAATAGTAGTGTACAATCACTCAGGCTATCGTTTAGAAGGCAGAAGCTTGCTTTCCTGAATAACTTCAGCGTACTCAAGTCCAAGTTCGGCTTTGGTAAGACAGAAGTTTGCCCAAGTGACTCTTACAGAAGCCAGGACAGAAACATGCAAAGGCCAAGTTCTGACTCACTTTTAGCAAAGGACTCCAGAGCAACTGTCTTCCTCAGCACTGCAGGAATCTCTTTCAGATCTTCAAGTATGCCTGTGACAAAAGGAACAGGCAATTCCCAACAAAACCACACAGCAGCCCACAGAAATTGAGGGGTTGTACTCCTGAATCCTCATTTATCTTCAGTTAACTATGAGGGTGAGAGAGAAAGAGGGAATGAAACATGCACTACTTGGGATAAGTTACTTCCACTGCTGAAGTGGGTCTGCTCAGACAGTTCCGAACAAAGTTGAAACCCCCAAACCACTGTGAATTTTCACTTTTTCTTCAGAAAAAGAAAATATTTACAGTGGTTGATGTCAAAGTCTCCTTTCATTTGCTTTTCCTCAAACATTCGTGTGAGTAGAATTTTGTTCCTGTGCAGGCCCACAGAATAGAGTAGCTGTTGTGAATACTCAGATGCAAATAAACGATCACATCAAAATATTTATGATTTAGGGGGCATGGTGAAACGTAAGTTAGAGGTTTGTTATTAATAGATCACAGAAAATCTCCAGGTCAAAACACATTTGTAAAAACCAAGTAGTATATAAAGCAAGTTCCACTTGAAGACAATTTGAAAACCAAAATACTTCAACTGTATTCCCAATTTAGGATTTTTCCTACAGACACTAGAGCTGGATGGAGGCTTTACATCAGCCATACTGCACTGGATACAGATATCCTATCCCCAGCATAAACAGTTCCTCTGACACACACCACCAGCAAGAAATTTAAAGTGCTTTCCAGAGCCACACTCACATTGGGTAACAGTATTTTTTTACTAGAATAATTTTTAAACACCATTTGGCGTTGTTCTTCTGAATCACTAAATCCATGGAATAAGATCATTGACCAACCACTAATAAAGCAGATACCAGAGGGCCAGTAAATTGAGTTCTCCTACTTATAGGGCAACAAAGTGAGCAGACTCAGCCCTACTTTGTTTAATAGGAAGGCACAAGAAGTTTAAATACACAATACAAAAGAATCTTACACCAACACAGGATTTACTTATATGAATCTGTAAGTGTCCAGTTCCTTCTGAGGAGAGGGAAGTCTTAGTTTACAATTCATGATGAAAACAAGTCTAATTTAGTATACCATCAGTTCCCTCAGGTCTCTTAAACAGAACTTCCTTGGCAAGTTTTTTGCTTGGTTGGTTGGGGTTTTTTGTGGGTTTTTTTGTTGGTTTGGGGGGGGGCTGTGTGGGGTGTGGTGGTTTTGTTTGTTTTGCACAAAGACTACTACTGAATACAGTTTCAGAGGAAAGCTGGGGAGAGGAAACCAGTCTGAAGTCTTCCTCAGACTGAAATCTTCTTGTTCCCTCACAGAAAACAAAGTATATCTTATAATATATAAGAAATACAAAATCAACCATAGACTATTTGATTTAGTAGTACAGATTAAACAGAATAGAGGGTCTTAGTGACAACTAAAAGTAAACACAGCTGAAGATGAAAATAAGTTTTAAGAAGCACACCAATGCTGGAATGGTAAGTAGCTTTTAATAGCCTTACTATGCTGTATTATTTCAAATAAAGTTAAATGAATTTTGATAACACAACAATAAATCCATGCTGCAACTGAACACACCAAACTCTTTAAACTGATTCTTCTGTATAGCTGGTATCATATTTTCCTTTACTTTCTCTTTCGAAAGGTAATTAAAATGTAATCCCTTATGTTCTGTACTAGTTACAGCTGAGGTTATGGTTGGATGCATTGTGCTGCTCTCACCAGTACCTTCCTCATAAGAGATCACTGCCTCCTCGCATCTGCTGTTGTAATAGCACATCTAGTTACTCTGTGACCTTTCAATCAAAAAGAACTGGTTTTAGAAAGCAGTGCTATTGGAACTGTTTGAACTATCCATCATTTTGATAAGAACTAAGGCAGGGAGCAACCACCGTGCATTCACACGGGAGACCTGTAGGGATGCTAACTTACAACCTTCATACGGAGAGGGAAAAAAAAAGGCACGCTGGGAAGCCCAGAAGGGGCCGGGATGTCTTAGCCCTGCTCAGCCCCAGCAGCATGTCTGACTGCAGCTTTAAACGCAGGCAAGTATTCCCTGGTTAGAGGTATATGGTAGGCAGAGCTGTGACCTGAATTAAAATCATGCTGATTTTGCTGAAGCTAGATTCCCATCAGTAGGGCCAATTTCATGTAAGTCAATAGACTGACTGGGTTTAGATCCAGCTCTCTTCTCTCTCCCTCCTTACTACTTTGCTGTTTTTATAAATAACCAGCAACAGTTCATGTCATACAAGGAAAAGAATTTTCAGTATTTGATACTTCTTGCAGGATCTTTTGAACAGCCTCCATCCCAAGCTCAAAATGGTCCAGTCAACATTCCCCAGCCCTATTAAGTGTCTTATGTTGGTCTGTATTTTTACTTGGAGAAACCTCAAAAACGCTCTCATCAAAACATTACTAAGCTATACTGTAATATCACCTAAAGAGAGGAGTGGAGGGGAAAGCAGCATAAGCAAATACACATTCTGGTTGTAGATTCTACAAGATATTACAAGTGTACCAAGAAGGTCTCTGATGATATATTTCAAGTTTCAAAACCAGAGATTTAAACACAGTCCTTAGCAGCTTAATTATGCTCATAGTTACTAATTTTTTAAAACCCTGGTTTAAATTAGGGAGGTTACATAGAAGGCAATTGAAAATAAAACGGGGCAACATAAGTCACTGGGGTTTTGAGTCCCATAAACCCACAAATAAGGATGCAGCTATGGTATGATTTTCTAACACAACCTTGCTCCAAGGACCACCTTGTGTTAGCAGAAACTACTCAATGAAATGTTGCCATGTCTTTCAGATGTGCAAGCTGAAGCTTCCAAAGACGAGCAGCATGGCAATGTGTGACTGCAGCAGACTGCCTGCAGTTATTACTTTACCATTGCTCTCTAGAAGACCAATACCTTAATTGTTGTGACTTCCATCAGTGTCACAGTGCAACCAAAATTTCACCCAATAATGGGAAAGACTGCGGAAGACGCTTCTAGAACTTGGGCTACTACTTTGTCTATCAGGGTGTTGCTACATACTACAACTTGCTTAATTCAAAGTAAATACGCAACCTGCTTTTCCGCAATCAAGTATAGTTTTTGAATAGCAGCTTCAGCAACAAATAACATGGACCAGGAATTATTTACTCAGTAGCAGGGGGGAAGCCCACATGCTTGTATTGCTCACATTTTATTGACATACGTGCCTCTTGAGCTATAGCATGACACATTGTTAAGATCTAAGCTAGCAATTTAACTTAGAACATCTCTTACGCTTTTGACATGCAGACCACATGTCACAAAATGCTGCAGTTCCTACTACATCATTATGTAGAGCTTGACAGTCAAGTTTATTGCAGTGGCAGGCTGCAAGTTCGGTGCTTGGAAGCACCCCAATTATATGATGTCAAAGGCTACGTGCTGCTGATGCAGCAAAACTGCAAATGTCTTTCAAGCCTACATACACAGCACTGCACTGTTCTAATAATCCGCTGACGCAGGCGTGAATCCCATTACATGCCGATGGTCCGTACTGGTAACATGACATTTTTTCTAACACCGCCTGGGGAACTCAGCACAGACTACCTTTATTCCTCCTCTCTTTCCAAAATTATACGCCAAAACCCTACGCTTACTGTACCACAAGATTGCTACTGATGTTGCAACATTTACTTCTAGGAAAATAATAAGACTATCTAAAGATACAAGGTTATTTTAAAGATTGGTGCAGAGTTCATGGCATGTATAAAGCACCTTGAAGGAACTTTGTCACTTAATAACAGTCCGGCATGAAGAGGTCAGCTACAGCCTAAGAACTGACTGTGTATTTCTGAACACAACATTTTCAGGTGCACGGCTAAGTCTCTGAAAAAAAAACCCAATTTAATCAGATTTTGCTCCTCCCTAGAGACTTATTTCAGATAAAACATAGGTACTTCCCCCCTCCCCAACAGCTCCGTCTATGGCCTCCTAAAACTATTTTCTTCTCTGAGAGGAAAAACACCATAGTCTCAATTCACTAAATATAATCATAGGCCTGTTCCTAATTTCCAGGGCACTCAGTAGCGGCAAGTCTTTTTGATGTCTAGGAGAAAGCTGCAGAGCTAACAGTTTTGACAGCTTCCCAAAAAGCAGTCTTTAATATACAGCATCTTCATCCTTACCTCAAAGACATTTGTAAGCTTGAAAGAAATATTTATATCACTTCACATGTTGACACTGTGGATTGCAGCAGCAAGACTTCCAGCTGCTCCTAGAAAAGGGTTTACATTAATTCGTCAGAGGTGAAGCCATATCCGTTTGTCTCCTCTGGACCTCTGTGAGCAGCTGTAATTCCAGGGTAAATGAAGTAGCTTGTGGTTTCCCAACTTGCCAGGAAACACACAATTAATTGTAAGAAGATTCGCAGATGAGTTATGCTAAATGTTTGGTACTGTGACCTGTGATGAAGCACAAAAGAATGGTTGTTGTTGCCTAAACTTTAATGGAGTTAATCCTTCCAAATGCTGACAAATTACTGCCTCAGGCCGTTTAAAATCACATTTCTAATGCAATAATCCTATCTGCATTACAATGAGTTGGGATGAAATGATTAGGTGCCTGAGATTTTTGCACAGTGAATTAAGTCACCATACAGACTGTCCGTGCTTGTTCACAAATTAAAGGTCTGGACGGAAATGAAATTCCATTATTCTGCCACTTGCTAAGCTTTGAGGAAGGGTTCATTACTGTCCTGTCTCTGCTGGGAATGTTTCTAAAGTAGCTACAAGCTAGAAGGAACATATTTTTCATTAGAACAGCTTCAGGGCTTTCTTCATTATTAATAATTATTAGTCGAGTCTTTGACTACTGAACACCTCTGAAATAGAAATGGCTAATTCAACAACATGCAAGCAAAAAGTGAGCTAGAATGTCAGTAAATTTGTGAAAAAAGAAAACTGTACCCTGAATGCAAATCCTCCCCTCCCCCTCTCACAGACACACTATGCTAAACCAGAATTTACCCAATTCTTATACTCAGAAGCACAGACTTTTTACCTAGGTAGAGAGTCCAGAATACAAACTGCCTAACAACATCAGTGCTATCCATCTCTAACATTTAGAACAGTATCCTTACTTCCTGACCTGATCACAACACGCCTAGACAGATATTCATGTCTACACATCCAAATTACTTCTTGTTTTAAAGGCTGGATTCAGGATTTTTAGAATCCCATAGTAACAAATCTATACTTGCCACCTTGAGAATATTCTTATTAGCATTCAATTGATTATTTACATACAACATAATTTGATACACATAAATATAGCAACTCTTCAATTAAACTTAATGATTTTTTTTTTTTGGTCAGATGCCTGCAAGATTAGTGTTCCATTGAAGACAGAGAATATCACAGGTTTGAACTCAAGGCAACCGGATTTCACACAAATTCTGAAAAACCGGCAGCGTGATGCCACAAACTTCTATGCTACAACTTTTATGCCCTTCTGAAAACATAGCCTCAGAAAAAGCTTAATATTAAAAAAAAAAAACCACAATATTAGCCATTTTTGAGACAATCCTTATCGTCACGCAGATGTCTGAGGCTGTAATGAAAGCCCCACAAACAATGGCCACCAAATGCTCCAAGATCCTTTCAGTCAAAACTGCAACGCCCAAGTGTAACAACCAACAACCACTTGTGCTTAGGCATTTCCCACAGGCGTGCTTCTCACGGAGGTTACGATAAGATTTCATTCTCATAAAACATAACCCCTTGTATAATTGCTGTACATCATTAAGTCACATCTGTATTACAAGAGGGGAAAAGGAAACAACAAGCTTTTAGCATTTTTCTTTTTGTAATTGGCAGGGAACCTGGCATTTTAAATAGGTAAAATAAAGCAGCGCAACTATAATTATATATTCCTCACCTTTGTGCCTCGCCAAATAAAACCCCACCAAAATCCCAAGCCTTCATCCTGTTGACATATTAGGAGAGAATGCTTCTATTTAAAACTGAAAGCTCAACACCTCAACACTAACAATGAGCTAGTCAGAAGCAGTTTGCTCTAGGTTAAGTGTGGCTTTTTCTGTACCAACTGAAAAGCTTCAGTACACAACTCATGCATAAAGCCTGCTCTGTTTATGCAGCAATTAGGTATACTATTACACTTTGCAGATATACACAAACCTTTACATGATTACACACTGTAGAAAACATCAATGTAGGTTCACATTTGGATAAGTTACTGCAGATTCCAGTATCTGCTACTAGATACATGTCAAAACACAGATACCCTCATATTCTGCTTGTTCTGCAATACACAGTACCCAGGGTTATATGCATTACTAAATACAGTATAAATGTGAAACAGGTGCCACAGACTATAGTTGCAACTCTAATGAAATTTCTAGGCTGTCTTCAAGAGCACCATCAAAAATAGTTGTGCAAGTCATCTAGATTTGGCTGACTAGAAGAAGGCCGATACACTTTAAATGCTCCATTTAGTTGTTCTAATAAAAGTGTATTGCCAATTAGCTGTGTCCTACTGGGCACCACAGTCTTGAATTGTAAGACGCTTTGCAAGTTCTGAGAGAATACACAGAACCAAGAACACGATCTGCTCCTTCTTCCACTGAACTCAGCAGCAGGATCAATTCCATCCCCCAAAAAACCTATTCCCACAGCAGCAATCAAGAGCAGACACCCCAGGAGCTGGACAAATGACAGTTACATTACCACAGCATGGTAGACTCCAGCCTCAGTCCAAAATGAAGCAAGTTTTCCCCAGACACCTGACAGGTTTCCACCCTCTTGCAAGAGTCCCTGTACGTCTCGCCCTCAGAGGGCGACCCCCGTGCACTACTGTGTCAGACACCTGCAGAGGCAGCTGACAGGCCCGGCCGAGCTGGCCGAGCCCACGCCAATGCCCTGCCTCCCCCTAAGCAGACACTGATCAGGCTGCCCCGTGGATGCCAGCAGCAACAAACTGGCAATACCGGCACGGCATACCCAATCTGCAAAAGTCAACGGCGCTAGCCACGGTAGTTGCATTCTATATCACCTAGACCAACGCCTCACTGTGCGTTGCACAGTGTGTTGCCTCACTGCTGCTGAAGGCAGAAATCACAAGCCCAGAAAGTTCTTAATGGTTGTAAATCAGCCAGAAAGGATGAGAGAAAGGGATGGTTCTGCAGATAGCCACCGGTGGGTAGCACCCACCCGCAGAAGGGAACTGTACTCCAGAAGGCTGGAGTACCTCAGCAGGACTGAGCCTGCAAGCACTATTAAGCATAGCAAATAGGGCAGAGGGGTCACCACAGCCCGCAAAGACCACCTCACCTGTGCCTCCTTCGTTCTCCCTAAAGGCACACACAGGAGAGCAATGGTTTTGTAAGCAGCACTCCTACAGAATGGGAAGCTTTGGAGATGAGGTGTAAGAAGAAAAAAAGAACATAGGTAAGGAGGCTAAAACCAACGTAGCAAAGCTTACTACTGATGTGAATAAAGATCGGCCTGTACACCACCAGCTAAACTACGTGAACAACAGAACAAATAACAGTAACAGGAGGGTAACATCTCAGAAAGGCTAGGATAGGCAGTGACTGGCAGTATTACAAAAGAGAAGCCTGTACAAATCTTTGCATGACTGCAAAAACTGCCAATTTCTATTTATCACTGTGCAAGGGATACAAATCCTTGAGGTTTAGGTTTTATCCGCCCTCCCCGCCCCCCATCTCAGTTATTCTGATGGCTCCCATTCCCATAGCTGTATCAGTAATTTCCCACGTATACCACAGCCGGTAATCACTGCCAAATCACACAGCCTGAAATTTGTGGATATTTTGGTACAGGGCCACTTTCAAAGGGATCAATTGTGTTTTAATATGATTAAATTGACTATTAATCTTGGTGGTTCCAGCTTTCCTTTTTCATGAATATTTCAGTTAAGCCAGCTCTTGAGACAAGGTAACAACCAGCCCTTGAGTCTTTTGTTCAAGGGAGCACCAACTCCCTCTCAAACGGCACATAGACAAATAATGGAGAGTACAACACAACAGCAATACCAGGGACCCTTTCTCAGCACTCAGCCCTTTCCATGATACCTCTTTATCGTAACCACTAATGAAAACTCTTTGAAGTGGAAGAGTAAATATTATCATTTGATAGCACCTGGACCCAACAGGGCAAACAAAATTGTATTGTATTACATTCCGGGAGCTGTAGACACGCTCACAATACAACGCTCACAAGGTTGCTATGGAGGAATCCAATGCTTACTATTTTGGTAGCACGGGGTCAGCCAAGGGCTGCTGGTCACTCTTTTAGGGCCGTTCCCCTTAATCTTTATGTGCACAACAAACAGGGAAAATAAAAACCAATGCCAAACAAAACAAAAACAAGGAATTTCAGAGCATGCCTTCAGAAGTACCAGATTCCCCAACAGACTTCCAACCCTATCCATGATCAGTCAGTTCTTAAAACCTGGGGCCAGATTTCAGAAATGCTTGAGTGCTCTTTAGGCATAGGATTATTCAACCCAACACTCAGGGTCTAGCAGCAAATATTTTTAAGTCTTACTAAAAAAGAATAAAATTTAAAAAAAAAAAAAAAAATCTAGTGCTTCCCTGTAAGAGAAGCATCACGAAGCTGCCCTTGTGCTAGTGACAGCCTGGAGAGCTGGGTTTAATGCCATGATCTTCCACAGCCTCCCTGGGTGACCTTTGGGCTCACACAGCATTTCAACGTCCCATCAGAACCTGGAGCTACAGGAGGGCCTCTGCTGCACCTGGCCCTGCAACCGAAATAAAAGCCACGTGCACCAGACTGTACCCACCTCACCGCTAAGTTGGCTGCCAAGTCTCAGGATATTTTGTAAATCCATCCCGTAGGGATCGAAGGCAGCAAAAGGGGAAGGGCCCAACGCCTCCCATGAGGCATTCCCACCCTCGCTCGCCCCTCACTGGGAACGAGAACAAGCGCGCAGGAAACAGCGGCACAAAACCGCCGTCAGCGCAACGAAACGGGGAGCAAACCTGAGGGACTGTCACAGGGCCCCCCCAAAGCCTGGCAGCCCTCCAGAGACAGAGGCGCCCCGCTCCACGTGGAGCGGGATGAGGGAACCGGGAACAAGACCGAGAAGGGGCAAAGCCAGCCAAACCCTCACACGCTCAGAGGCGGGAGCGGCAGCCCCGCGCCGGGCAACCGCGGACCCCCCGGTCCCCGCTCACCTTGCTGCCGACGGGCCCGGGGATG
>JMFS01135333.1:0-21472 GCA_000699545.1 Podiceps cristatus | reverse complement strand
AAAAAAAAAAAGAGAGAGAGAGAAAAGAAAAGGTATTCTAAAGTAATCCATGGAGAGGATCTTCAAAAAGTGAATTTTAATACATGAAATGTATCATCTGCACTTCTGTGTATATTTAAAATTTCTAATCTTCTAGATGTCTATTTCCTATTTTCTTTTCTCCTTTTCAAAAACCCTAAACAAACTAATATTTTACAATAAAGATGGAAATAATTAACTTATTCTTATTTCAGCTATCTTTACATTAGGTCTTAGAGAAATGCAAATGTAGCTGTTCTTAATTGGGCCATTTATTCCCGTGATTTTTTAATGTAAGAGTCTCTTCCTTGAGAAGGAAGTATGGAATTGGCCCTGTACTTATAAAGAGAAATACAAAGTTTGGAACAGAGATTACTTCATATATTTTACAATATTCTACACTTGACTGCACAGGAAATTCCTTATTCCAGGAAGGGATAACTGAGTTGGACAAATGTTTAAAAGCTGCACTCAGAAGAGTAAAACTAAATCTAGAAAAGAGTAGGTAGCTGACACTGTAATATTTTAAAGACAGACTTTTTTTTTCTCTTTGTTTAAGAGCATTCAGTCAATCTAGTCAGAGTCAAACTGAAATTTTTAACAGTTATGAACGGATATTTTTTCACAGTGTGTCTAGTATCCATAATTTTAATCTACAACATCTTTATTCCCATTACCCTCAAAGATTCTGCCTACTTTTCCTTAAAAGCTGAAGAATAAGAGACAAAGAGAAACAATATACTTTGTTTTAATGTAGACATTATTTACTTAAAATTCAGAGAGGAAAAAAAATAAAGTAAAATAAAAAACCCTACAAACGAAAAGATCAAAACTAGAACTGTGTTAAGAACAAGAACACACGCAACTGATGTTCACCTCACTGACATTTTTTTCACCAATTAATGCTTTAGTCAAAAGTTATTTACTTTGTTTTGTACAGACTACTTATTGTCTTGTTCTTATTCTGCCTTTCATTATATTTAGGTGAGTAAGATTTTATGAAGAGCATTTTCACCTTTTCCTTTGTATTTTATCAACTGTGATCCTGTGACTTCTGCTTGTCTAAAAATAAGAGTCTCGTCCATTCAATATTCTTAGGAAACGTAAGAAAGTTCTTGCTAACTTCTATTATGTAGCAACACTTTGATTCCTTTTTAATGTTAATAAGGCTGAGAAAATATAAATAAACATTCAAGGAAGTATCTACTTTTCTACTCTGTAACCAACAAATAAACATTTAGATTCCATATTTTCTGTTATTTACTAGATACTGATGGGTTTGGAATTAAGATATTTTAGTTAAAGCTATGTGCATTTCAAAAGAAAATCATTGACATCAAGTGAATATCAGTAAAGGAATATTCCAGAAGCCAGATAATTGGGTTTTATCATCCTGAGATACTTCTGTATGTCACACACAGCAGTAACAGAGATGCATTGAATGTTAGGAAACAGTAATGAATTACATTAACACATCATCTTGATAGATGATCTATCTGGCTTCCACCTAAATTAAACACCTGCAATCAAGCTGAGCATGGCCACACACTTACACTAGGCCCACCATTTCTCCATTTCTCTCTGGTAAATTATGAGTTTAAGAGCTACTAGCCTGTATGCACTGTGATTGACACTACGGATTTTTCACAGATTATTGCTGAAGTAGTAAAAAAATAGAACCTGGTATTTCCCCGCAACAATTAATTCTGTCATCTGATTGCATTTTAATAATTTTTTTAAAATGCAATATAAAGAACTATACAAAACCTATACTGGAGAATGATATGAAATGATCTTAGTCCTACACAGTTCCACATGTAAATGGAGGTTTACACTACTGTGCTATAATTTTCTTACTCTTTAGTAATTCTTTAATTAAACTCCCCTGGAAACTAATGTGTTCTTACAGTTTTAACTAGATGAGAAGAACTGATTTTAGTGAAATCCACATCATTGTTTTGGATAAAATGTATTTATACAATATATATATTAATTGTTACTAATCAAATAGACCAGTCAATTGTGCCAAAATAAATCCTTAAAATGTAACTGCTTTTCTAATAAATGCAGTACAGCAACTGGATATAAAAGGCAAGTATTTGCCTGCATATTGCCTGCATAGCTAAGAGACAGGCTTGTGCACTTATTACTGCATGCAGACAGGGAATGCAAGTGTGAGTGTACTTTTCCTCTCAATTACACTTTTGTAGTCTTTTGAGGGAAGCATTTTACATGGATAAATGGCATTTAACCGGATAAATGAATAACACTTTGTTAAGACAATGGCAACAACCACTTAGACTGTGATTTCTAGCAAAAGGAGTATGTCTCTACTTCCTCATTAGTAAAGTGAAGATAATCATACCTAGTAACTATTCTCAATTTCTTTGTAAACTTTGGGAGAAAAACTCTCATTTTGTTCTACATAGTCTGATAGCAGTACTGAAATAGTTCACTTTCAGTAAAGCACAACAAGAAAACATTGTCAGATAACAGACAAATATCTACAGAAGAGTGTATTTCCTCTTTTTTAAAAGTCTAAGCAACCATTTAGAAACATTTGTTTTGTATATGAGTATTCTACTCATTTTTCAAAAACTATGCAGTCTTTGCAGGAACCTGAACACACATTAAGTCCATGGGACCTGACGACATGCATCCCAGAGTCCTGAGGGAATTGGCTGATGTAGTCGCCAAGCTGCTCTCCATGCTATTTGAAAAGTCATGGCAGTCAGGTGAAGTCCCTGGGGACTGGAAAAAGGGAAACATTGTGCCCATTTTCAAAAAGGGTAGCAAGGAAGACCCTGGGAACTACCGCCCTGTCAGCCTCACCTCTGTGCCTGGGAAGATCATGGATCAGATCCTCCTAGAAGCTTTGCTAAGGCACATGGAGGCCAGGGAGGTAATTCGAGACACCCAGCATGGCTTCACCAAGGACAAGTCCTGCCTGACCAACCTAGTGACTTTCTATGATGGTGTGACAACCACAGTGGACAAGGGAAAACCATTGGACGTCACCTATCTGGACTTCTGCAAAGCCTTTGACACAGTCCCCCATGACATCCTTCTCTCTAAATTGGAGAGCCATGGATTTGATGGGTGGACTGTTTGCTGGATAAGGAATTGGCTGGATGGGGGCATCCAGAGGGTAGTGGTCAACGGCTCGATGTCCAGCTGGAGACGGGTGAGGAGTGGTGTCCCTCAGGGGTCCGTACTGGGACCGGTGCTGTTTAATGTTTTCATCAACGACTTAGCAAGATTGAGAGCACCCTCAGCAAGTATGCGGATGAGCTTGAGTTTAAGCACTGGAATGGGTTGCCCAGAGAGGTGGTGGATGCCCCATCCCTGGAAACATTCAAGACCAGGTTGGACGGGGCTCTGACCAACCTGATCTGGGTAATGGTGTCCCTGCTGACTGCAGGGGGGTTGGACAAGATGACCGCTATCGGTCCCTTCCAACCCAAAACATTCTATGATTCTATGATTTTCTGCATTTTCTTTAGGATTATAAAGACCATCAGCCACTTGCATTGCTCAAATATCTTATGGTAGTGTCTAACACTGGCGTAGGTGTTCCCACTTTACATAGAATTATGTACTGAAATAGATCATGATGTAAATGAAGAAGTGTTAAGTGAATGACTTTTAGAGGCAAGATAGTGAGACAACTTGTGCCTTGGGAAAAGCAAGGCCAAATTTCTAGCATGGTTCTACCATGCTAGAAAACCATGTTTTGTGCAGGGTATAAACTTTTCAGAGTACATTATATGAATTTTTATTTTCTTTTTATGTTCATATTCTTATACCTTCTGTAGAATGTGCAACTGTGTAGAACATAGCAGATAATCCTGGAAATCATTACCAGGTACATAAAAAATGAGAAAATCATCAGGAGCATTCAGCATGGCTTCACCAAGTGGAGGTCATGCTTGTCAAACCTGATACACCTCTATGATGAAGTGACTGGTCTAGTGCATGAGGGGACAGCAGTGGCTATTGTCTACCTGAACTTCAGTAAGGCCTTTGACACTGTGTACCATAAGATCCTTATAGACAAGCTGTTGATATATGGGCTGGGTAAGCAGGCAATAAGGTGTGTTGAAAACTGGCTGAAAGGCCAGGGCAAGAGGGTAATGATCAGTGGAGGGAAGTCTAGTTGAAGGCCAATAAATCGTAGTATACACCAGGGCTCAATGCTGCATCCAGTTCTGTTTAACATCTTCATTAATGGCCTGGATGATGGGGAGAGTGTGCCCTCAGCAAGTTTGCAGATGACACAAAACTGGGAGGACTGGCCAGTACCCCAGAGGATCATGCTGCCAACAAGAAGGACCTCAAGAGGTGGAGAAGTGGGATGACAGAAACCTCATGAAGTTCAACAAGGAGAAGTGTGAAGTCCTACATCTGAGGAGGAACAATCCGAGGCACCACTATATTCTGCAGGTCCCTCAACTGGAAAGTAGTTTGTCAGAAAAGAAAGTAAGGGTCCTGTTGGACACCAAGTTGAACATCAGCCCACAATGTGCTCTTGCTGCAGAGAAGGTTAATGGTATCCTGGCCTGGATTAGGAGGAATGTTGCCAGCAGGTTGAGGAAGGTGATCTTTGTTTCTATTCAGTACTGGTAAGGCCACACCTGCTGTACTGTGTTCAGTTCTGGGCTCCTTAGCCCCATCATATTGGAGAAAGTTCAACAAAGAGCCACAAAGATGGTGAAAGGACTGGAGCATCTCTCCTATGAGGAAAGATGGAGGCAACTGGGACTGTTTAGTCTAGAGAAGAGAGGGCTGAGCTGGGATCTTACCAATGTAAATAAATACTTGAAGGGAGGGTGCAAATGAGACAGAGCCAGGCTCTTTCCAGTGGTGCCCCATGATAGGACCAGAGGTAATGGACAGAAACTGAAACACAGGAGATTCCTTCTGAACATAAGGAAATACTTTTTTTTATTGTAAGGGTGACTGTGGTGGGTTGACCCTATCTGGACACCAGTTGCCCACCAAAGCCGCTCTATCACTCTCCTCCTTAAATGGACAAGGGAGAGAAAATACAATAAAGGCTCGTGGGTTGAGATAATGATAGGGAGATCACTCACCAATTCTCATCACGGGAAAACCAGATTCCACTTGGGAAAACTGATTTAATTTATTGCCAAACAAATCAGAGTAATATAATGAGAAAATAAACCCAAATCTTAAAAATACCTTCCCCCCACTCCTCCCTTCTTCCTGAGCTTAGCTTTACTCAAGAATTCTCTACCTCCTCCCCTCCTGCCAGTGGTGCAGGGGGACAGGGAATGGGGCTTGTGGTCAGTTCATCACACATTATCTCTGCCACTCCTTCCTCCGTAGAGGGAGGACTCCTCACAGTCTTCTCCTGCTCCAGTGTGGAGTCCCTCGCATGGGCGACGGTCCTCCACAGATTTCTTCAACGTCAGTCCTTCCCACTGGTTGCAGTTTTTCACAAACTGCTCCAGCATGGGTCCTTTCCATGGGGTGAAGTTCTTCAGGAACAGATGGCTCCAGTGTGAGTCCCCTGCAGGGTCACAAGTCCTGCCAGCAAACCTGCTTCAGCATTAGCTCCTCTGTCTCCTGGGTCCACAGGTCCTGCCAGGAGCCTGCTCCCAGGTGAGCTTCCCACGAGGTCTCAGCCTTCTTCAGGCATCTACCTGCTCTGGCATGGTGTCCTCCATGGGCTAGTGGTGGGTATCTGCTCCACCATTAACCTCCATGGGCTATAAGGGGACAGTCTGCCTCACTATGGTCTTCATCATAGGCTGCAGGGGAATCTATGCTCTAATACCTTTAGCAGCCCCCTCCTTCTTCAGATCTTGGTGTCTGCAGAGTTCTTGTTCTCCCACTTCACTCCTCTCTTTGCTGCTGGTTTTTGCTCCCCTTTTTAACTGCATTATCCCAGAGGTGCTACCACCATCACTGATTGGTGTGGCCTTGGCCAGTGGCAGATCCATCTTGGAGCTGTCTGGCATTGGCTCTGTAAGACATAGAGGCATCTTGTCACAGAAGCCACCCCTGTAGCCCACTCACTACCAAAACTTTGGCATGAAAACCCAATACAGTTACCAAGCATTGGCACAGGTTGCCCAGGGATGTTCTGCAGTCTCCATCCTAGGAGACCTTCAAAAGTTGTCTAGACAGAGACCTGGGTAAATATCTCTAGGTGGCTCTGCTTGAGGTTGGCCCAGATGACATCCAGAGGTCCCTTCCAACCTCAACTATCCTGTGACTCTGTGAAACAACTATTTCAACATAGACTGGAAAGGAAACGTTTTCTAAGAAGAAAAATAATGCTTATTGTATACAATAAACAAAAATAAAGTTTACTTATTTTTAAGGTAGGGAGAGGTCTACACTGTAATGTTTTCATATTGTTAGCCTCTACAACTTATAATGCATTTGAATTTATGTTATGTAAGTTTAAATTGAACATTAAACTTCTAGCATAAATGACAATTTCTTTAAAAAGGCTTTTTCAGTATTTCACACAAAGTATATCCTGTTGAGGGGTGGTACGCACTAATGTGCTACAGATACACACATTGTAAACAGATAAATATGTGTACCCTTATTTTATGTGAACATATAAAACAAACATAACTTTTTTATTTTTTACACACACAAACATATATTAAAATGCCCCATAAACATATATAAACACAATAAAATACGTAGCTTGTGGAAGTTCCAACTATCAGAGTGGTTGTGACTCAGATGAGGTTACTCTCTAAATTCCAGCCATTCCCTTTTTGCCAAGACATAAACCAGTAGTCATAAACTGCTCAAAACTGTTAGAGGTTGTCAAGAAGCAAATGGGTTTCTTAGTTAAGAACTTGATCAGGTCACCTTGCAAACCAGGAGACTGAATATGTCCTGACAAAGAAACCAGTTGTTGAAGCCATACTGAGTGAAAAACCAAGCATGTAGTTTAGAAAACCTGGGTATAATTGTTCTGTTGTAGTTCTTACTATTATTAAGTATTCTCTCCAGAGTTTTCCGAGGGATATTTGTTTGGTTGTTTTTTTTTTTTTTTTTTGTAAATGATCTATAGGTGTTTAGCTTTCAAATTATAGATCATTCCATGCAAGGTTTTGGGTTTTTCTTTCCTCTTACATAAATTAAAATGAGTAACTATTCAATAATAAGAGTATTTTGAAAACTACTTCACAAAGTCATTTAAGTTGTTTTCAAATATAATTTTGAAAATTCAATACCAACAACAGTAATGAGCCTAGGAACTAACAATGAATTATCTGAGAAAATGTTTTTAGTCTGCATCTGTATGCTGGGAAAAAAATAGTTTCCATAAAAATTCCAATTTGCATATTTTGGGAAAAGTTTAAAATTGTGTGAACATACCAAATAACATTTTTGCATTGCAAGGTGGTTGTTCTTTCCTTTCAAATTTGATATAACATGCAACCCACAAATAGTACAAATAAACACTCAAAATTTAGCTTTTGATTTTGTCTAATCTTTCTAAAATATTCTTCAGCATTCACTTACAAAGATTTTCAGGTGCTGATATCTGAGACAGATAGGAGAAATAAGCTTAAGGGTGAATTGGGGTTAAGTCTTAGTTGTCTGAGATTTGAATTTCCTTCATAGAAATAATAAGCAAAAAACAAGTTAATGTAATAATGAACTTACAGAATTTATGATTTTTTTTTTCTCCCTGATCCTGGAAAATCATAAAATTTTTCATAAAAATGAAAATAAGGAACAGAAACCAAGTTCATTTTTATTTTACCATTTATTATCAACATAAAAAGAAAAAAAAATCATTTCATGTCATTTCATTTTAACAAATGTTATTGATTCATAATGCAGAACAATTAAATTCTACTTTTCTTATATCGGTATAACTAATAGCAATGGTAACTTAAATTCGTACAGTAATGTAAAAAAGTATTCACTGAGACATAAAGCAAGTTATCATATGAACCAAATATGCTGAATAAAATTGTCTGAATTTTTTTCCTTATTCTCCTTAAAAACCATATGAGAATATACTCGTTTTGCATAAAGAACAGTAATTATTTCATTAAGCATTAAATTTATTATCTGTAATGTTTATATTTTTTTACTTTTCCAAGATATAGTCCAAGAAAATTCCAGGGATACATATTTTCATTTAAGAACTGACTTGAAGAAAGAAAAGTATTTTTACACAAATGTAAAAGTCCTAAAATATATGGTTTTTTTCCACATGGCTTATAAACAGACAACTGGATTTCTCATCCACCAGATCATAAAATTCCATGATATATATCTAATCTGTCTTGAAACACCTGGAAAACCAAAGTATTTTGGTCATCAGAAGACTAAAAGATTGGTCCAGAGAACAGAATTCTCCATTAACAAAATTCCAGAGAAGAGGAGGAACCTAATAGGTAGATATTATTTCACCATATGTTATTTCACCTTGCTATAACTCAGTATAGCAGTTGATAAAATAATTTACTATGTATTTGTTGGAGTCAATGTCATGAATATTAATAAACCATTTTTACATTTTTAGATCATAGAATCATTGAACCATATAGGTTTGAAAAGACTTGTAAGATCATCAAGTCCAACTGTTAACCTAATACTACAAATTCCACCACTAAATCATGTCCCTAATCATCACATCTACATGTTTTTAAATACCCCCAGGGATGGTGATCCAATCACTTCCCTGGGCAGCCTGTTCCAATGCTTGACAACCTTTTTGATGAAGAAATAATTCCTAAAATCCAATTTCCTCTTGTCTTATCACTTGTTACCTGGGAGAAAAGACCCCCATCCACCTCACTACAACCTCCTTTCAGGTAGTTGTAGAGAGTGAAAAGGTCTCCCTGGAGCCTCCTTTTCTCCAGGCTAAACAACCCTAGTTCCCTCAGCTACTCCTTGTAAGACTTGCCGTCTGGACCCTTCACCAGCTTTGTTGCACTTCTTTGGAAGTACCTCAAACTTCTTCCTGTAGTAGGGGACTATACCTGAACACAGTATTCAAAGTGCAGCCTCACCAATGCTGAGTACAGGGGAATGATCACTTCCCTAGCCACATCACCCAAGTTGCAGAAGGTAAGGGCAGGGACTGGGAGAATGAATAATTACTCTTGGTAGGAGAAGATCAGGTTTGAGATCATCTAAATAACCTGAAGATGCACAAATCCACAGGACCTGATGAGTCCATGGGTGCTGAGGGAACTGGTGGATAAAGTTCCTAAGCCACTCTCCATCTTATCTGAGAAGTCATGGCAGTCTGGTGAAGTTCTCACAGACTGGATTAGGGAAAATAAGACCTTCACTTTTAAGAAGGTAAAAAAGGAAGACTCAGGGAACTACAGGCCAATCAGTCTCACCTCCGTGCCCAGCAAGATCATGGAGTCAATCCTCCTGGAAACTATGTGAAGACTTATGAAAAATAAGGAGGTGATTGGTGACAGCCAGCATGACTTCACTAAGGGAAAATCGTGCCTGACAAATGTAGTGGCTTTCTACATCAAGGTTACAGTGTTTGTGGATAAGGGAAGAGCAACTGACATCATCTACCTGGACTTGGGAAAAGCATTTGACACTGTTCCGCATGATATCTTTGTCTCTAAATTGGGGACATATGAATTTGATGGATGGACCACTCAATGGATAAGGAATTGGCTGGGTGGTTGCACCCAAAGACTTGCAGTCAACAACTTGATGTCCAAGTGCAGACCAGTGACAAGTGGCATTTCTCAGGGGTCAGTATTGGGACCAAAGCTGTTTATCATCTTTGATAGTGACATGAACAGTAAGATTGAGTACACTCTCAGCAAGTTTGCTAATGACACCAAGCTGTGTGATGCAGTTGACACACTGGAGGAAAAGGATGCCATCCAGAGGGACCTCGATGGGCTTGAGAAGTGGGCCTATATGAACCTCATGAAGCTCAACAAGGCCAGGTGCAAGTTCCCATACCTGGGTTGGGGCAATCCCAAGCACAGATACGGGCTGGGTGGAGAATGGATTGAGAGCAGCCCTAAGGAGAAGGATTTGGGAGCAGTGGGTGATGAGAAGCTCAACATGATGTGGCATTGTGTGCTTGCAGCCCAGAAAGCCAACCTTATCCTGGGCTGCATCCAAAGAAGCATGACCAGCAGATCGAGGGACGTGATTTTCCCCTTCTGCTCTGCTCTCATGAGACCCCACCTGGAGTACTACATTCAGCTCTAGGGCCTCCAACACAAGAAAGACATGGACCTGCTGGAGCAAACCCAGAGGAGCTCCACAAAGGTGATCAGAGGGATGGAACACCTCTCCTATGAAGACAGGCTGAGAGAGTTACCGTTGTTTGGTCTGTTGAAGAGAGGGATCTGGGGAGACCTTTTAGCAGTCTTCCAAGAACTAAATGGGGCCTACAAGAAAACTGGGCCTACAAGGGTGTGTAGGGATAGGACAAAAGGTAATGGTTTTAAACTGAAAGAGGGTGAATTTAGATTAGATATAAGGAAGAAATTCTTTGCTCTGAGGGTGGTGAGACACTGGAAGAGGTTGCCAAGAGAGGTTTTAGATGCCCTCTACCTGGAAGTGTTCAAGACCGGGTTGGATATGGCTTTGAGCAACCTGGTCTAGTGGGAGGTGTCCCCACCTACGGCAGCAGGGTTGGAACTACATGACCTTTAAGGTCCCTTCCAACCCAAATCATCTTAGCTCCCACAAAACCAAATCTTAAAAGTTTAAGCAGTTGGCTTCCTCTATATTCTTACTGCCATAGAACTTTCTTTCATGCAGAGACTTCTTTTATCTGGAGGAAAAAAGTACCGAGTCAAAGATTATAAGCATGTAAATAAGTAGAGGTCCAGAATGAACTGTCAAAATAGAGCTTAGTGCAGTCTTAGGACTAAAGCATAACACTTTCTAAGTGGTGTTAAGTACCTCTTAGCAATCCACTCCCTTCTGTTAAATTCTTATTCCACCTGGAATTATAACTATTACAAAGAGATCAGCTAAGAGGTAGGAATGTTCACACTAGCTAGCTTTTCACACTAGCTTTTAGCATACAGATTACATGACTAAAGTAGCAACCTAATTTTTCAGTTTGATAAGGGAGGAAGGGTAGAGTCCTTCAGAAAGTGATTCTTAGGAAATAAGTCAGTAATTTGTCTTTCTGATTTGGTTAGATAAGAAGCCAAACGTTAGGCTGAATGAATAAATCTGTTATACATCCCCATGTTCTTTACTGAGGATTAAGGGAGTTTCTTCAATTTCTAAAGGAGAAAAAGAGAAAAGAACAAGGCCAGAATCTGAATGCTGTAGAAAATCAGGGGAAAAAAAAAGGCAAAATGTACTGCAAGAAGAAAATAAACAGTAAGGAATAAATCCCTATTTTGGCTAAGACTTATGAGCCCCTTGGTCAATCAAACTTAACATTTCTTTGAGAAACACTTTCAGTGTGCAGACTGGAGAGAGAATCTTTTAACCAGAATTTTCAAGCACATCACTGAAAAATTATCTCAAAATCAGAAGTAGTAATAAATACCATAAATAAATCTTTATGTACTTTTCATTTTCCAAATGACAAGCTTGAATGCTTCAGTGATCAACCTAGTTATTTGTTATTTATTCAATTTGTATTTTTGTTTTGGTTTATTGTTTTTTACAGTTTGCTTGGAAAACTATTACTTGATTTGTATTCAGTATCCCTGATTCAGTGCTAGAAAGAAGGCTACATGTGTGTATTAGGAGAAACAAAATATGCATTGATTAGTCATAGTCTTGTACTAGCTAGAACAGGTAATATCCTTACTTAGATACAGGTAACTCTCCAAATAAGCCTTAGATGCTACAATAACTGCTGACAACAACAGAAGGAGGCCAAAGGCTGCATAGTCACAATTCAGTTTTGAGGTAGGGTTTGGTTGGTTTTTTCCTTTTTTTTTTTTTAATTTGTTTTTTTAAAGACTTATGATCCTTAATTGAAATATAACCAATAGTGCATAGTACCATTTTCCCCCCATACATAGAACTTCAGTGAAGGTTTCTGTGACTTTTATATATACTATCCATATAAATGGAGCTGTGAAATACTTTGCATTCTTTTGTTTTGATTTAGTAATGTCTTCTTTTTGTTGAAAACTCTAGTACATGAATGTTTTTCTAGTAGACAGTGTATGCAGGAATGATTTCTCCAAAGCATTTCTCCTTTTTGTCCCCAAATGGAAATCTTCTCTTAAAGACCTTCAGGTTCCGTAGCTGGAATTGGTTTGTATTTGTGATGGCATGTCACTACCTACCATAGCATAAACTCCCTGATATGTCACATAGTCTAGATCATCCAGTCTGCAGGGTGATGATGGAGCAGAAGCTAGTCTCTGTATATCTACCTCTCCTCATCCTTTCTACCCACTTGGGAGATACAGAGCTGGTCATCTCCCAAATGAGTAGAAAGAATCAGGAGATCCTTTAGATCCTTTAGAAAGGACTGATCGGTTGATCAATCTGTTCATCTATCTATCTATCTATAAAAGTGGTGGAGAATTCTTCTACCTATTTCAATGCACTAAATTTGAGACCCATTCTAGAATCCCTCTGCAGTTAGCAGAGAAACAAGATGATTAACTAATTAAGATTTGAATTACCTTTCAGAGGTGCTTTCATGCAGAGAGCTCAAAACTCTTAACTTAATCCAGTCTTCTAATCCAGGGATGTTTAATAACCATATATAGTGGATTAATCCACTAATTTGTATTTCTAGTTTCTCTGTTTCTGGTAGAGAAACAGATCTATAAAGATATGATTCAACTCATCTAATTTTAAATATTTAAAAATTAGCAGTATAAGTCTGAAAAGGACACACATTGAAAGGAAAGGAGGAAAAAAAAACCCTAAGGACTAATTCATCTGAGTTTACAAGACACTTTAGGATGAAAGAAAAATCCACTAGAGAGAATTCCCTTATTTTATTCCCTCCCCCTCTATTGAATATAAAGGAAACTGGGACTAGGAGATCCAGTTGTAGGCACCTACAGTAGGGTAGAGGAAGTTCACTCTTGGTTTATTTTTTTTTCAAACATGAATCTCAGATTTCAGTGTATCTTAAATAATCTTACAGCTCAATACTATTCACACAGAGCCGTGATTGTTTTGATTCTAGCTAATGCCAGGTTTTATGTTGTTCGCTATAGTACAAGTACACCTAAAAGTGCTATGTATGCTAACAGCCTATATGCTAACATCCTCTGATCATTTACTTAACAGTAACAATTACCTCTACAGCTAAATTAAAGCTAACGCAGCAACATTTTATTCATATAGGTCAAAACCATAAAGCAGTCCTGTAGCCTAGTCCCTGAGATCACATTTATATATAACCATTACATCATTTGTCAGAATGCAATAGGTTGTATCTTGATAGGATTAAGCTTCCAGCAAGCTGCTACAGTTTAACCATTAACATTAAAAATACATCAGGCATATGAGACAGTACTTATAAATAGATACACACAATCCAATCAACATATGGAATTACTATTTTTTTTAATAACTGTTTTTACATGATTATTTCAAACTACCCAAATAACAGGCAATCAGTACTATGGTTTGCATTTTATAATTACTTAAAAAAACAATGAAATAATCATCCTCGTCTAGATATAACCAAGCATTTTAATAGGAATTAATTACTGTGCATAGGAGTCTGTTTAAAGCAGTGTTTATGGTGTTCACTACTCACTGAAAGAAAAAGATATGACCTCATTTTTTTTCATTGAAAATGGCTCAGAAAAGTTGAGCAAATTTCCCAAGAAATACATAAGAAACATGTAACTGTTGAAGGACCTGTAGCCACAGGAATCAGCTATCTGATTTTCCTCTTGGGTGCTTTCAAGTAAGCTCAGTTACGATTAATTTAAGCATTTCACTAGAATTTTCACCATATATTTTTATAGTCTTTTTATATATGCTAGTCAATATTAGCCATTAAAACAAGTTTGACTGTTGTGATTAACATTCACAGAATATTTCCATTAATTCACTTTTAATAATAGCCATTTGATATACACCTGCAAGAGAATTAAATTATAAAAGTTTAATGTTTATAATTTTCCTCATTGACAGCGCTGCGCTGCCCACTGACTCCCATATATGCTCTTATGGAAGTGTCTGTGATACTACACATTATTTGGCAAGGTGAAGGAAGATACTTTACTGTAATGCAGTTTCATTCTGTTAGAGCATTTCAGATTGAATTTCAAAAAACATTACAGGGAAAAATAATAATGTATAATCAACAGTGTTTGATGTTCTAATAATGTGCTTTTACTGTATTTTTAAGAAATACAGATTTTTTAACACTTTTTTGTGTGTTGTCTAATCAACTAAACAGTCAAATGAAATCAGTTTCACAAGTTCAGGTATGAATGAGAATTGATGTAGAAGCAATCTGTGAGACTTTTATGCCAGCAGTGTTCAAAAAGGCTATTAAAATCAGTCTTGGGCAGCATCAATTTCCTTCTTTGAATAGTTTGACTAACATATGTTTCTTTATAACACTGGAAAATTAGGTAGAAACACAGTTAAAAGGAGCAGTCCATTAAAGGAATAAAATAAATTGCCAGCATTCCAGTTTATCTGCAAGCATTTTTCTTTTCCTTGTGTCGTCTGTTTGAATAACACTTAGTAATTAACTCTGAAGAAAAGGTGGAGTAATAAAACAATAAAAGTAGTGCTGCAGAGGAGGGAAGGAGGATTACTCTCTAGGGAGGATATCATTTCACCATTTCAAAAAAGTTAGTGTAAAAGGGTCGATGTGTAAATCATTACATGTTCTGGTTATGTAGAAAGAATGGTAGGGGCACTAAAAACTATATTATAGTCTTCTCTTTCTATAGAAATTTTACCAGAAAATTTGGCAGGAATTTCTAGAAAACTACCGTTTTCCGTAATTCTCTGAAATTGTGGTGTACCAATGCCTAAAGACAATGCAATGGAAAGATAATGTATTGGTTTTTCATCAACTTTCCAATAATTATTTCCAAATAATTATAAATTCAGTCCTCATCATGAAGAATTTTTTCCTAATGTGTAATCTAAATCTACCTCTTTCCAGTTTAAAGCCATTCCCCCTCTTCCTATCACTACATGCCCTTCTAAAAAGCCCCTCCCCAGCTTTCCTGTAGGCCCCCTTCAGGTATTAGAAGACTGCTATATGGTCTCCCCAAAGCCTTCTCTTCTCCAGGCTGAACAAGCCCAACTCTCTCAGCCTGTCCCCATAGGAGAAGTGCTCCAGCCCTCTGATTGCCTTTGTGGCCCTCCTCTGGACTCTTTCCAACAGATCCATGTCCTTCTTATGTTGTGGATTCCAGAACTAGACACAGTACTCCAGGTGGGGTCTCACAAGAGAGGAGTAGAGGGGCAGAATTTCCTCTGTCGACCTGCTGGCCACACTTCTTTTGATGCAGCCCAGGAGAGTGTTGGCCTTCTGGGCTGCAAGCACACATTCCTGGCTCATATTGAGCTTCTTATCAACCAGCACCCACAAGTCCTTCTCTTCAGGGCTGCTCTCAATCCTTTCACCCCCCCAGCCTGTATTGTAACTATGGATTGCACCATCCCAGGTGTAGGACATTACACTTGACCTTGTTGAACCTCATGAGGTTCATACACGTCCCCTTCTCCAGCTTGTCAAGGTCCCTCTGGATGTCATCCCATCCTTCCAGTGTCACAACTGCACTGCTCAGCTTGGTGTCATCCACAAACCTGCTGAGGGTGTACTCGATCTCGCTATGTCATTGATAAAGATATTAAAGAGTACTGTTCCCAGCACGGACCCCCGAGGGACACCACTCATCACGAATCTCCATCTGGATATTGAGCTATTGACCATCTCTCTCTTGATACGACCTGCCAACCAATTCCTTGTCCACCAAACAGACCACCCATCGAATCCATCTCTCTCCAATTTGGAGAGAAGGATGTTGTGGGGAACCGTGTCAAAGGCACAGACAGATGACATCTGTAGCTCTTCCCATGTCCACGGATGTAGTCACTCCATTGTAGAAAGCCACATTAGTCAGGCAGGACTTGCCCTTGGTGAAGCTGTGCTGGCTGTCTCAAATCACCTCCCTGTCCTCCATGTGCCTTAGCATGGATTCTAGGAAGATCTGTTCCATGATCTTCCCAGGCACAGAGATGAAGCTGACAGGGCTGTAGTCCTTTCTGCCTTTTTTAAAAATGGACACAATGTTGCCCTTTTTCCAGTCACAGGGGACTTGACCTGACTGCTAATATGAAGAGTGTCTTGGGAACTACATCAGCCAATTACCTCAAGACTCTGGGATGCGTCTCATCAGGTCCCATAAATTTATGTATGTTTAGGTTCCTCAGATGGTCACAAACCTGATCTTTCCTTACAATGGGTGGAGTTTTACACCCCCGGTCCCCATCATCATGTCCCTTAAGCTGGGAGGGGAGAGGATAGCAGTTGCCAGTGAAGACGGAGGCAAAAAAGTTGTTGAGTACCTCAGCCTTCTCATCTGTTGATACTAGTTCTCCATTCTCATTCATCAGGACAGGTATACCTTCTTTAACCTTCCTTTTCTGATTGAGATACCTGTAAAAGCCCTTCTTGTCATTCTTAGCATTCCTTGCCAAGGTCATCTCCAACTGCCCCTTGGCCTTCCTGAACCCATCCCTACACAGCCGGGCAGTGTCCCAGGTTACCTGTCCCTGCTTCCACTGGCTGTGCAGTTCCCTCTTGCTTTTTAGTTTGACCAGCATGTCTCAACTTAGCCATGCTGTTCTCTTCCATTTCCTGCTCGATTTCCTGCATCTGGGCACTGAGAGCTCTTGTTCCTTGTAGAAAGCATCCTTAAAGATCTGCCAGTTCGGTTCTGCTCCCTTGTCTGTGAGGACCGTTCCACAGGGGGTCCTACTGACTGGCCCCTTGAAGAGCTGGAATTTTGCTTTCCTAAAATTTAGGGTCCTGACTAACTTCCTTGCCTGTCTCATATCCCTCAGGACTGTGAACTCCACCAATGCGTGATCACTGCAACCCAGGCTGACTCTGATCTTGATGTCACCGCTGAGCTCACTTGCATTGGTGATCATCAGCTCTGATATTGCATCCCCTCAGGTAGAGGTATCTATTACCTGGGTTAAGAAGTTGTCCTCCACACACTCCAGGAGTCCCTTAGATGCCAGGAGTCTCTCTATGATTTACTTATTAGTTATTGTGGTATCTAGAGTCACATTCTTGAATGGTACTACTTTATAAAAACATAGTAATATCCTACCTCAGATGGAAAAGACACCTCTGTAAGGTAAGAAGGTATATGAAGTATTTAGTAAGTGTGTGGTGGTAATTCTGCTGTGATTATAGCTAACTGTTGTAAGAACTTCCCTTGAAGAAGAGGGCGTTTCATGTTTATTTGGGAAACATAGTTCTTGTCCTGTTATGACATGTGAATTTGTGATTTAACACTTTATCTCTTCTTTTCTTTACTGTGATTAAAAAGGTCTAATGCATATAGCAAAGCAGGTGTAGTAAACTATACTAGTTCCTTTAGATACATGAATGATTCTTTTGTGATCTCTGTCTTGCATTTTTAACTTTCCTTTATTCCACCTTTTTCTGATGGCTGTTTTTCAGCACTTTGGGCACTGGGGTTTCCTGTACATAATCCAAACATCATAGTCTTGACATCATTGTGGTTTAAAAGTACATCACCAAAGCTGATGATATTCTTGTGGGGTTGTTTGTTTGTTTGTTGGCTTGTTTCTTTTGCTCATTTTTTGTTTTACCCTATATAAGTTGATTCATCTTTTCTCAGCATTCATGCTGGTTTTGTGGGCTGCTGTCTTTATATTTTTTCTGAAGACAATGCCTTCTTCTTTTGTTGTCTCTGGGACAATTCAGTCTGTTCTTTGGTTATGGATTTTTTTCTGCTATCTTTTTTTCTATCATTTCTTCTGTTTTTTTAGGTTTTTGTTTTTGTTTTTTTGTTTTTTTTTTTTTTTGGTGGTGGTGGTGGTGGTATTTTTGGTGTGGTTTTTTTTCCCCGCCTTACCTTTTTACCTCCCATTTCCTTCTATGCCTTCCCTCATTCACAGCTTTAGACTATGTAATGCTGGAAGTTACTACAAATGACACCTTCTTTCCATCACTGTCTAAAGACTACAGATTTTGTTTTGGTTTATTTTCTCTGATATTCTTTCTTCCTACTACTTTGCTAACAGAGCAAATGGCAACAACCATTGTTACAGATCTGCAAATGTTGTCCCCTCTAGTTATGTGCTTCTCCAGGTATTTATAGGAGTGAGAGAAGAAGGGCATCTCAGAGGATTGAAATTAAAAACCTGGAAACAGTATCTTCCATCATTGTTTATTGATTATGAGTTCTTCAAACCTAAGTGGCACATGCACAATGGCTATGTCCATTCTGAATACAAGGACAAGACCAGGAATGTGCCAGCCTCTTAAATACCCAAAGAAGGAACTGTCTGGCACATAAATCATAACAGTACTATAGTGTAACCCACATGGTGTGTACAACCAAAAAAAAAAAAAAAAAGAAAGGATTACAGTGTGATCAGTGATGCTCAGTGACAGCTTAATGTGTCTCCTACATTTAGTGGGAAGGTCAGATAATAACTGATAAAGAAGATGCTTGGGATCAAAAGTAAAAGAAACCTGTTGGGTATTATCTTATTAGAGCAAAGTTGCTGTATAGAAAGCTATGTAGACCAAGAAACGTGTATACTATGGAAGTGGGAAGGGGGCATTTTCTATATGTTTTAAAAGCTCTTAAAGCTCCCTATGTTATTCATGTTATTAACTTAACTATGCTTAAGAAACTAAATGATGAATAAACTAGATATTTCACTGCAAGTAAAGAACATCCTCTTTCCTCTGAGTTTTATAATATGAGTAGACTGAGCTGTTTGAGAGTAATGAAACAAGAGAGTGAGATTATTTATTTTTAATGAATTCTGTTATGGAGCTTGCTTTACAATTTATAGCCATCAGTTATTCCAGATTGGCTATCTAGAACAGTTCAGTTAATAGTGGTGTTTTTATGAACAGTAATTGGAGTGATACTGTTCTTGAGATGTAACTCACATAAATGATTTCTTAAAGTAAAACTCAGTAAGCCATATTGAGTAGGTGTTAAATATATGCATAAATGTAGAAGGTAGATAAGGCAAGCTGTTTTCCCACAGTTCGAACTTTGATGAACAAGTCCCTAAGGGCTCTTATAAAATATGCAAACATATTTCTCAGGTCACCTTTTATAATTAAAGGTGATTTGTTACCTATCTTTCTCTTAAAACAATATTCTAATACTGCCTCTTGATGGTCAGAATATCTCAGTGTAACAGAAGTGTTCTATTGTTTTATACAAGAAAAATCAAACTGACTCCATCTATATCACCAATCTGTTGAGAACTTGCTAAGTGAGATTCCTTAGCTTTTACTTTAACTTCTAAAATAAGCCAGACCACTTCCTATATTGCCAGGAATGTCTGGAATTGCAAAAATCATAGAGAATTAGACCCATAGATTCATAGAGAACTATTATTCCTGACATCTTGAATCAGGTGTATATTTATGACCGAGATCCAAAATAACTTGATTGCTTAAAAACTGAAAACTAATCATACTTGATTTATCCATCATGTGCTAATTAAAGAAAAAAGTTATTGTATATTTTCCTCCATATAATGCTCTATTTTTAGTCTTTGATTATTCCCTGAAAGTAAGACTGATATTTTAATCTCCCTTCTAAGACATGTAAAAATAACAGAAAAATCCTATGTAGCACCCTCAGCATGGAAAGACTGTATATGTCTATGGGCAGGAAGTTAGCGCTCATCTCATGGTCATTACCATAACCAAATACCACATAGGTAGATCAGTAGGTTTACAGCCGAATCTCTTCCTCAGCTTTTGACTAGTAAAAGCCAAAGCCAATTGTTTGACTGTCCGCAGTTGTGCTCTAAAATCAGGTTGCTCTGCAGCTAAAATATCATTTCCTATTAACCTAGTCATAACATGTATCAAGTCAATCAATTACATTGTGAATCCCCGAACTCAGTAAAAGGCAGAGCTTCATCAAAGAATCTTACACTTAGACGCAATTTTATTATAATTTGTCATCCAAGAGCTGGCTCAAGATGCTTTGTAGGGATATACTTCAAATAAATGTGTACATTCTACTTGTCCTTAAGTCTTAATGAAGGAATTTCATCTAAGTTTTTGCATGTTGTCTACCAATATTTTTTGACAATTCTAGTCAATGCATCAGGTAGACTATTGCACAGTCTAAAATGTTAGAAGTTTAGGCTTTCTATATATGAGGATGTCAGTACACACTAAAATTGCTTTAACATACAACAGCTTTCTGCTAATCTCCAGTCAATTACTTTTTCTGGTAATATTTGTACTTGGAGTTTGTTGGTGTGAACAATTTAAGAATGCAATTTTAAAGAGTTTTGACCTTAAAGAATGTTGGAAAATCTTTTACATATTCCTGGTCTTTTAAAATGCTTTTCATGGATAATGGTTTTAGTTTAAATAACTTAGAATGATAAGTAAGCAAATTATTCATACTAATTTTAAACATATAATCAAATGTACATATGCACAAGTGAACATACATATTTAAATTTTCTTCCTCACAAAAGAAAACACTTCTGATCATTTTGATTTCAGTCCAGATGATTTAAGGTATCTCTAAAGATTTTTATGTTCACTGTAATGTTGTTTTGGGTTTTATCAGTGTTAAGTAGTCAAAATAAAACATTGTTAGAAGAACTTGTAGAATTGTAGCTACTGAAGAAAAAAAAAAAAAAAGAAGTGGTGATAGTATGGTACTATTTGTTAATTTATTTTATCAAGTGAATCAAAATACATGTATAATTATGATTTCCAGGTTTTTTGTGTATTGTTAACTTTTGGAAGCTTTGGTAGACTGATTTCAATTTTAGGATGCAGGGAAAGTGCTATCTTGACTATCAGGTAGTGCAAAATTTTCTGTTCAAATATCAAAACAAAACCATAAAGAATACAAGCCTAGTTAATGATTTTTTTGATCTCTTGTATTTTCTTTATCCAGTAAATTCGTTATTCTATGTGTCTTTTTTTTTTTTGGGGGGGGGGGTGGTTGTGGTTGTGTTGTTTTTTTTGTTGTTGTTTTTGGTTTGTTTTGGATTTTTTTTTCTATCTCTACCAGTCTCATACTTCTAGCAGTTTTGTTGCTTTTGCCTTGGGTTTCTTTGGTTGGTTGTTTTCTTTCCTTTCTAGAACAGCATATTTATCAATTGTATGATTTTCCTTGTAAAATTCAGATAACTCAAACAGTCTTCAGTTAATACTATGCAAATTGTGTTGTTCATAAAGTTTAGCTAATTTGTTTTTTTCCTCTGCAGCCTCCTGGCTGATTGATCATGGAATCACAGAATCACTGAATGGTCTGGGTTG
>JMFS01135324.1:0-38328 GCA_000699545.1 Podiceps cristatus | reverse complement strand
CAACCCAAATCATTCTATGATTCTATGATTTGCCACACACACCTAAATTTATGGAAAAATAAAATTTGAATACTTCTCTTTCATTTTTATTTTTTTTTTTAAGATGTCGAGAATGCTAAGCGCAGGAGACTATGACATGAATAGCAAACACTGAATTGACCCATATCTTTTCTTCCACCCTACTATTTTATTTCTATGAATATTTTGTAAGTGGACTGCAATTACAGAATCAGAATCTGTGGATCTTAAGGAAGGGGCAGGTTGATTTAATGGAAAGACAAAATTACACACATTAATCTAAGGAGGAAGTGTGTGGTCTCCAAACTGATGAATGTGTTTTTCAAAGAACATTTGAAACCTGTCTCAACTTTTAATGAGATTAAAAATATTGCAGGAGAAGCGAAAAGCTGAAGAAGCACTAAATGAGCTGAAACGCCAGTATGATACTGAAGTTGGGGATCTTCAGGTGACAATAAAAAAACTTAAAAAGGTGAGTTGAAATCATGAAGAGAGTTTTTAAAGTGTTTTAAAAGGTACTGACCTTTTAAAGTGCCTTCTCCAAGATGGATCATCATAATTGTAGATTTTTTATTTAATGTGTATTAGTAAATAGCAACGCAAATAATTTTTTAGGTTGTGTTGTCGTTCTGTGCTTTTGTGTTCAGTGTAATTTACTGAAATACTTAGGAAGAGGACCAGTTGCTAGCCAAATTCTGTTGCTGAATGATTTTTTAGGTCCATCAAGATGTTAACACCGCAGTTACCTAGGCCTTGTATTCGATACATTAGGAGTAGTCTAATATATTGTCTCTAAGTATTTGTAATTTATAGATTTAGATGAAACTGGCAACCCAAATATGGTAATTTATAGTCCTATAGTGCCCTTTAGTGCCTTTAGCTAGTGCATTTCTCTCAGATGTTAATGGTAGATGTGGGTTTAAGTTGTAATTTTAAACTGAAATTACTAGTGGAACTAGTTATTACTAGTCTGAACCTAACTCCAACCTGATCTTTTCATTTGATATCTAAGCATAAGATAAATTGAAATCTTAGATATGAATATTGAGTTATTTTGTAATTTGGGTTTAATTTTGACATTAGTTTTTGCTGTAAGTTTATACCAGAATTAGAGCGACCAATGAGGATATATTTTTGTTTCTTCATATTGAATTGCACATAAAAGAACATTGATAGAAATGGAAATTTCTCACAAGAAATATGAGAACTTGTAGTACAAATACTATGAAAATGAGGTAGTATATAATTTTTTTTTTTCATTTTAATGGGGATACACCTGTTTATATCTTCTCAGTAGCTGGTTTCTGTGTCACTAGTTGTTCATATTCAACACCTATAGAGTGCAAAATACTCATTATGCATTTTTTAAGTATTGATTTAAATAATTGTATAGAAAGCTAGTGATTTCTGGAGTAATGCTGCCTACTCACACAGTTGGGAAAACTCTGGGTTTTAAAAACTTTAACAGCTATAAAATGTTTTAGGTGTTATTTAATATGCTTCACATTGCTTTTTAAATACTTTGAGTCAGAACAATCAATAACATGCATTAATTGTGCAATAATTAATGTGTGTTTTTATCCTTCTAGCTGGAGGAGGAATCCAAAAATGTAAATCACAGGGAAGATGTGGTTGAACTGAAAAAAAGGATACATGATATGTTGCTGGTAAGAGATGATTATCATTAACATATTAATTTGGCCTCAATGTAAAAAAAAAAATAAATATTACATATAACACTAGTAAGCTACAAAGTAAACTTTTAAAGTTGTTGATAAATGTATGAGGATCTTTAACTTGGAAAAAACCTTGTATATAAATGCATACACATTCTAGGTATAATATTTAGAAATTACTTGAGACGATATAGTCGCCCTTTTTGTGTAACTGAAATGGAAAACTAAAAATTCAGTGGTTATTGCATGCTATTATACTGACTTCTCCGTTGATTTAGAGTTCTTTCATTTTCTTTCCCCGTCTATGCTCAGATTTACTAGTGTTTCATTTTTATTTAATTTTGATGGTTTTTATTTTACCATTATAGTATGTCAACATTTTATGCAGGTGACTGTGACAGCTAATATTTAATATCTTCCTTTTTTTAAGGAAAATCAGAAACTTAAGAAAGATCTTTTAGAAGCACAGACAAATATAGCTTTTCTACAGAGTGAATTAGATAGCTTGAAGAGCGAGTATGCAGATCAGACCTTGAACACTGAGAGGTAAGGTACTTCGACATGATAATATTTTCACCAGGGGAAAAAAATCTGTTGTCTGATCTAGTTTTGTATGCAGTTGGTAACTGTTATTTTCTAAATCTGCCATAAAGGACAGGTACACAGATGACACCATGTGAAGTATGCCATGACTACTGTTCACTTCTCGTGTCAGAAAGAGCAAGTTCTGGATATGATGCTAACTCTCATAATCTTTCAAGGAAGCCCACTAATTTTACTGGGATTTTAGTTAGCAGTAAATGTTACAGCATCAGGCAGTTTTTTCCTCTATGACTTGCACTCACATGAATATCTGTATGAATATTAGGGAGAGTAGTTTTGGATGCCTCCCACATCAGTCTCAAACATTTTTTTCTAAAGTGAACGAAGGCTGCTTCTAGATATTAATTTAAAGGAGAGTAAATGACAGTTTTATTTTGTTATTACCTTGAGATAACACAAATAATATTTCAAGGAGAAGGGAGGCAGTCCATATGGTTATTTTGTAGATCTTTTATTTTTCATTTTCAATCTTTGTTGAGATATAATGGCAGAAATCAATGAAGTTACCAAGTGATTTTACTTTGCATAGAACTGCTTTTAATGTTTTTAATCAAAATGTAAAGATAGAAAAACTATATTCAAAAATATTTTGAATATTTTTTCCCCACTGTATATTTATCACCTGTTTTAATTGTTGACTGTTTTGTCCTCTGCCAAAGGCAATACTATAAAAATGAAAAAAGGATATCGCTTAAAATATAACTTCTTGTTTATTTGTGGGTTTTCTTTTCAGAGACCTAGAAATGATCCGAGAGTATACTGAAGACAGAGATAATCTGGAAAGACAAATTGAAATACTTCAGTAAGTTCTTAGTAATTCAGGTTTCTATTAACCTCAATATATTCAGGGGTAAATGTTTCTGTATGCAAAAGATGAGGATGAGATTTTGGAAAAAGTACCAAGTAAAAATACCGAAATGACCTCAATTCAAGATTGTGCTCAACTCTCATAGCTACTAACTATTGTGTTACTGAGCCACTAACTCTCCATTGTTTTTTCTTCTTTTTCTTAGCCTCACTGACTTTCATTTCTTTATGATAAGCTTCATGAGATTTGAGTCTATCCATACTGTTATAAAAATTGCTTGACTCCTTTTTTTATTGATTTTGCTTCTCCAGTAGCTCCCTATCTTATCATTATCTTGAAAGTACTAAGTGTGTGCAGCATTATACAAGAGGTGTACAGATTTTTGCTTTCAAGGAGGGTCACAATGAATAGTTTTTTTATATCTTTAGTTAATTTTTTAATTCTAAACATATTCTTTCTTTCAAGAAGCTGAATCACATCTGTCCTTAGAGTCATCTCAGCAATACTTCAAGGGTCATCACTTTGTATTTTAGAAATGGCTGCACCAATTTACAGCCCTGTAGCTTTTTTTTTTTTTTTTTTTTTGGCTATTCCTACAGTATCCTTTTCCCCTCAGCTGATCACAGACCATGCTGCAGAAGTGAGACAGGGTTTCCTAGGCTGTTACTGGAGGCTAAACTTACTTTGAGTATATGACAAGGCATTACTAGCTCCACATTAGTGTTTGTCTAAAGAAAAACAAAAGGGGTTTTTGATATGTATTTTTTCAATTTTTCTTTGTAATAAGTTACCTAATTTTTAATGTTTTCTTTACTCCTGCAAGTTAAACTATGTTTCTTTGTTAGATCAGCTAATAGAAAGCTACATGACAGCAATGATGGTTTAAGAACTGCACTTGAAAACAGTTTCAGCAAGTACAACAGATCGTTGGTATGTATTTATAATTTTGTTATGTTTTACTAGAATTTTTAAAAATTAACACACCAAATGCAAATTTGTCTGTGATTCAGTGGGTACTCGGAGTTTTATTCAGTGGACTCACTCTGGGAATACATTTGTATAGTTGAATTTTGTTAGATTTTACTTACGTTTTGTGAAATAATGGAGCTTTGCTGGAGCACAACTACTTCCTGAGGTGCTCTGTAAAGTAGTGATTTTTTTAATATGCTATGGCCAAATGTATCTGCTGAGGTGAATAAATCAGCAGTTCCTCTTGCACTAAAGGGAATATGTTTCTATTGTGCATAGGGGACTGCCCTACCACTGAAAGCACTGGGTTTTTTTAGAAAATTGCTTTCTTTTAGTAGCAAGGTCTTAACCTAATTTGAACTTTTATCCAGGCAAGTCAGTGGGAAAAATGAATAGCAGGGACTGCTGATAATAGGAAGCTCAGTCAGGCCCTTTTGGGCTGTCACAGCTGTATGGGGATCTGCTGTAACAGATGTAACTTGGTATCTTCCAAACCAGAGAAGGGAAGGTTTGAAAGTTACAGAAAGTCTTCTCTATGCTGCCATTTTGCAATATTGGGAAACCTGCTAAACTCCAAAACTAATGATTAGGCAAGCCCTTACGTCGTTGAGAAAGCAGCTAACTGTTTTAGAAGCACAGGGCCAGAATAATAGGCCCCAGAGACAATACTGGCCGGGAAGAGGAAAATAGATGTCATTGCCTATTTCCAGCATCCCATACCAGGGAACACGAGTGCCTTTTGCTGATACAGGCTACCAGAGATTGACTGCAGATGCAACGAGAGATACCATTGCCTTCTGCCATGTCCTGAGGCATCAGGGAGGCAGGTTACAGAGATGACAGAGAGAACTGTTCCCAGTGAATAAACTTGTAGACGGACAGCAGAACGTATGAAATACTCTCACGTGCTATCAGCTGAGAGCTCTCCTTCTCTCCACAATCTCACTCAAGAACCAGAAGGTATCTCTACTGAAACTAGCTCAGCCGGTGACGTTTCCCTTTTCAATTTAGTAGTCAATTGCCATTTTCCTAAATGTTTGTTACTTTTCAAAGTTTAGCATTTAGGAGTCTTCAGCTGTAGTCAAATGGAATCATCCTCTTGGAATTTCCATTGTCTCTTGTGGTTGAGTGTGGCTAGCAGGTTCAGTGTTAAGGCAACAGTGGATCCCAAATTCTATATGTAAAGGGCCTTTTGACATCCAGTCCTGTATAAAGGATGAGATTTAATTAAAAATAAGTAGTTGAATATATATCAAAATACACAGTAGTAATTTTGATGATGTGCACTTTTTTCATGATAAATCTAGATGCTTATACTGTGTTCATCAAACTTACTATGCATCTGTTATGTATCTGTCGCAGCGGTTAACAAACACCTCACCAGGAAGTACCATTTCTAGAAGCAGTCCTAAATTTAATGGAGGACAATCTCCTCTAAACCCACGGTATGACAGGTAAGCCAGGTTTGCTTTTATTAAGTTTAAATAGACTAGGGCATCACACATCGTAGAAGAGCAAATATTGTCAAATAACAGAGAGAATAGTTCTATCTGATTCAGAAGGAATGTGTAACCATAGCGTATGGTACAAAGTATACTGAAGTCAATAGGAATCTTTTCAATGACTCCAGAAAGTTCAAAAAACTCTTTTCTGTGCAAATCTTGAACCTATGGACAGTTTGGACAGGCTCTTGTTTGGTCTCGAACTGGTTTGATTCTAGTTTGATTCTCAATCTCCTCTCCTGGTCTCCAAGAAACTACAAAAATGTACTGAGGACCTGTGTTAGCTAGTAGTACTTGGTACTTTTGAAATAAAACATTTTTTGGTCATATCTTCAGCCTGTATGTCAGCTTTTCCCATGTAATAATTATTACAAAGGTATGTGGGCCTAATTCTTCAAAAGAATAAACATCCTCATCTCACACTGACATGCAAATGCAATTGGGTATTAACAGGGAAATGCCACAGAGAACAGTTAAGGTCTAAATGGAAATATCAAATGGTCAGAGCTACTTTGGGTTTGTACTTAATGGAGGCACGTCATTGATCAGAACTTCATCAGATCATTGCAGAGACTCTCACTCAAGTCACTAGGCATTGGATCAAACCTCAAATGCTGTAGGTCATGCTATGTTTTCACATTTCTTTTTTACACAGCTGGAACTGCCAGCAAAAATATGTGTTCTTATTCAATTGATAGATTGTTTTGTCTTATTTTTCTTTCAATGGTACTTCAAACTCCAGAGAGAGTACTTCGTAGTCTGTGGTTTACATTTTGCCAGAGAGGTGAATGTCTTTGGCATCACACTAAAAATATCTCCATTCATTTGATAGTGTTACTTTTATTCTGCTGTCTCCATGTGAGATACGTTTGCTGACTGTAAAGTTTTGCTTGTCACAACGTGAGTCCTTCTGCTGAATGCAGATAAAACCAGTTCCCCTCTGTTGGACTCTGCAAATTTTGAGAGGCATCCACTACTCAGTTGCATATTATGTTGAGTAATTTTCTGAAGGGATAAGTAAAGCCACTCTGGAGGCTTAGTGATGTCCTTCTCTGTGAATATTTATCAGTATCTGCCATATGGTGCAATCCTTGCATTCCCACAAAAGTGGGAAATGCAAGCTACTGTAGAAGAAAGTTTATGTGGTAGGAATAAAACTTATTCTTCACAGGTGTGACTTGGTAGTATTGAAAGACAGAAAGAGATATGAGTGTCCCCAAACCTGTTCATTTTCAGTATTTTTTTCTGTCTCCTGACATCAGATCAGCATTAAGAGATACTGATTTGCATTCTAGCATGTTTTAAGCAGTTTAAATTGGTAGGTATACTTTTTTTTAGCTGCATCATACATCTTGGTCTAACTTGCTTTAAGCACATATGAAATTCCCAGCATTGAATTCATGCTTCAGTGAGGTTGAAAATTGACTGCTAAAGACCTTTGTTTCAGGGAGTGCGTGACAGGCTTAATTTTGTTGTAGCACGCACCCTTACTCTGCATTTCAGGATTTGGTATAGGCTAGTAGGTGCATGAATACAAATAGCATGGATGCTGTGATATTCCACAGCAAAGATCACCCTCATTCCTGTGATTACTCATTAGCCTGAAAGGATGTAAATTAGGTGGTTCTGGATGTTGTTGCATGGGACAATGATGCCTCTGTCACACCTGTGGGGCCGCTTGCCAGGAGGAAATCTATTCGCCTCAGTAACAGCTTCATGATTTGGTGATTCCCCCCAGTGTACTCTTCTGTGGTGTGCCATAGCACTGGGAGCTCCCAGCCCCTCGGGCAGCAAACTACCAGGATTGATGCCAGCCTTGTCTGTTCTAGCAGTTTAGTGCTTCACATCCATTCCCTGTAGGACAGGGCCAAACTGGTTCTCTCTTCTCTGCTGTGACTTGGAGACCTTTCCTATCTCACATTAGTTTGTGCCTGACCCTGTCTTGCTGCAGAAGCAGCATAGTGATTGTAGCCATAGTAAACATTATTTAAAAGGTTGCTTAAGTTTCACTCTATTAATCTTTCTTTTCTGTAGTTGCATTTATGCAGATAAAAAATTGTTTTTTTCTGTAAGCCATACTGTCATTGCTGTATCCATTTAAGTATTTTTATATATTACAGCATCCAGAACGAAAAAAAAAAAAAAAAAAAGACCTTTGAAGGAAGGGTGAGGGGAAAGAAGGGACTTTCATGTAAAACCTTAAGTTTTGTGAGGCCTGCCAAACTGTAAAGAAACCACGTTTCAGTGACTTCTTCTGCCATTATTGATCTCCTCAACTCAATTACCCGTTTTTCTACATTTATAGCTGTTACTGATTGGACTGTGTGCCTCTGTGAGCAAATGCATTCATTTAAGTTAGATACAGTATTTCAAGGTCATCTTACATGTTTCAGAATAGGCCAAAATTAGCTAAATCATCAGCTATCATAATCTGCCTTTGATGTCTTCATAGTATGTCATTTTCTGAATCATTTTTAAAGAGTTACAAGAATTGTTTTTTCTGTAAGAAAATGTGGTAAGTCATCATCAATAACATAGATTATATAATTTACTATGAGCATCCTAAGAGACATAATTGAAAAAGAAATTATTTAGAAAGGCAAAATAGGCATTGACATTTGTCTTAAACTGTGTAGTTAGCATTTGTAAGTATTGACTATTCCAGAAAGGGTTAGATTTTGTTGGGGAAAAACAATTGTGGAATAACTTCTTTTCCACCTTCCAATATTTTCTTATTAGATCACCTCACTCTTGTGTGGATGAAGATTATGATTCTTTAGCCCTTTGTGATCCTATGCAAAGGATAAACTGTGAAGTTGACAGCTTACCTGAGAGCTGTTTTGACAGTGGTTTGTCTACCCTGAGAGATTCAAATGAGTATGATTCAGAAGTGGAATACAGGCATCAAAGGATTTTTCAAAGGTCACAGTGTATGCAAGAAAGCTTTGGTGGTGATGCTTCTGATACAGATGTAAGTGCCAGACTTATTCCTTCTCTGAGAAGGACCTTTGGTTGGAGACCAAAGTTTCCTGTTTGTAAAATGAAACGAATCTTCACCCATAGGCCAGTTAAAACTAAGTATTTGGGTTATATGCATTTAAATAAGATCAGTGACTTTCTTTTTGAGAATTCGTAGTTACTGCTCTTTAAAATAAGATGTTTGCTTTGGCATTTTTGATAGATTTTTGAGGTAATATCTTCATTTTTGAAGTATACATACTTTTGAAGGTTATTAAACAGCATGCAGACGGCAGCCCGTTTTCTAATGATGATACTCTTGAAGCGGATACTATAAAGTAAAATAAGTTTACATTCACTTTATTTTACTATGCTGTGGCAATGAATGAAAAAATCACATATAGGAGAAGAATAATACTGTTAGTGCATACATTGACTTACACAGTAAGTCTCAGAGAATTTAGAAATGTAGGAAAGTGTTATTGCATCCATTTTACTGTTAGTAAATGGATAGTAAATGGATAGTTATTGAATTCATAGTAATGGATAGTAATGTTAGTAAATAGATAGTTATTGCATCCATTTTACTGTTAGTAAAATGTAGAGTGTTACTGATGACTACATACCAAGAGTAGTATCAAACACAGCAGAACCCAGGGGTTTTTTTAGAGCAGATGCTTTACTGTGCATTTAGTAGAAGCATTTAGTCTCTGCAGTCAAAAATGCTATGAATAATGCTGATTACAACTGTGCTGTATTTAATTTAGTTTGAGTAGTAATAGCATAGAGAGTAATCTCTCATAGGGAAATTATTATTTTTTTAAAATAAGCTTTGAAATAAAGTATTTGTTTATTGTAATTATTTTTTAAGTTGAAATTTTCCATATGATGATTAATTTACTCTCTCTGAAAACTAAACTGAAAGCCAAACAACACATATTTAAGGACCAAATGTAGGCTATAGTAAACAGCAAGTGTGAATAAGAACAGAATAATCGCAGTATTTCAACTACAATTGCACAGCTCTGGTCATTTCTCTCTGTTTAATCAAAACTGTTAAATGTTTTAATCAGTCTTAGCTGTGCCTTTCCTAAAGCATGCTTTTCTGACAGGATCTAACACACTAGCTTGTAATTTCAGGTTCCAGAGATCAGGGATGAAGAAGCATTCAGTCCTGATAACAGCAGTACAGTGTTAGACTGGAAGCCCTCACAACCAGTAAGTCGAAGCAGCTCAGTTGCTTCAACAAGGAAATACATATCTGCTCTCACCCCTCAGGTAACCAGTTCTTTAGGGAAAAAAAAAAAAAAAAAGAAAAAAAAAAGAAAAAGTGTTTGATGTTAAGAATACTTTTATATGAGTTGAAATAGAGGGGTTCTTTTTATTTTCAGTCAGATGCAGCTGAATGTACTACGAAGTACCCCAGTTCAGAGAAGGCTTACAAGATTGTTCTTGCTGGAGATGCAGCAGTGGGAAAATCCAGTTTCCTCATGAGACTTTGCAAGAATGAATTTCGAGGCAATACCAGTGCAACCCTGGGTATAGTTGTTCTTAAAATGTTCTTAAAAGTGAATTTCATTGCTGCTCTGTAGAAGTGGGTGAAAAGATTACTCTCTGTGATTGCTTGCCAGGGTTTCCCGAATATACACACGCAGTCTCTTAGGCTGTGAGATCTAATTGAGTACTAAAGCTTAGAAGTGCCTAAGTGCTGTTTGGAGTGGATAATAGGGTACTGCTCTAATTTAGTTTCTCTTTGCAAAGCACAAAGCCTGTTCCTGAACAACAGAAAGCACCAGAAAAGGGAGTTTTGGTGTAATGAACTTAGAATATGTGTGTGATCCTTTTCACATTTTCATTGCTTCCTTGTCTTCTCAGCTCTTCCTTTAGTATTTCTTATTATCCTTTGATGTCTTTCATACTGTTTTTCGTCTCCGTTTCTTCAAAGTGTTATTAAAGCTTTGGTTTAAAATGCAGCTGGAGGGATTTCTGACTAACTAGTTTTGTATATTATTGTAGCTATCAGCTAACAAACTTGTCTTACTGATTCCAAAGACTGAATTTTTGTCTTCCAATCAAATCATAGTTACATATTTGTTTTATTGCCTCTGAGTCAGGATTTTTGTTCTAATTTATCTTTTTGCTTCTTGGCATTTGAAATAAAGTCTGTTATACAGAAAACGCCTTCTCTTCCATACAACTGTTTAGCATAATAAAGCAGAGAGAGATCTTCTGGTTTGCTGGTCATAATGCCAAATTTGTATCAATGCTTCTGGGAAAATGTGTGGGTAAAACATTTCTTTAGAAGTTTTTCTAAAGACAAACTAAGTATGTTCAGGGGATTATTGCTGTTGAAGGCTATGTGAACAACTGAAATCTCAGAATTATTAAAAAGGATGAATTTTGAAATAACTTGTAGATGGCACGTAACTTCATTTTCTGTGTGTTTTTTTAAGTTTATTGATGTTTTTTATTAAACTATACACATTCTTTTCAGGTGTGGATTTTCAAATGAAAAGACTAATTGTTGATGGAGAGCCTACAGTGCTACAACTGTGGGACACAGCTGGGCAGGAGAGGTTAGTGATTCTCTGCACTTATGTAATTTCAATAGTTTTGTTTCTAAAAGATGTTTGCCTTTTTTTCATCTAGGTGAAAAAATTCCACTAAATATTATATGACCCTATAGTAAGTCAGTATGGCCATATGTAAAGGTCTATAAACAGATGAGGTTTTGCTCTTCTGAGACCCCAAGACAGGTGCATTTTTTACTTGTTAGCTTTGGTGATGCCTGAGGTAGTCTTTTCTCTCTGCAGGGAGAAATAGTTGAGGTTCACCACAGCATTAGTTAATTAAACCCATATGTCCCTCTCTTGCAATTCAAAAAGGTGGAGTAGATGTACATTGTTTCTTCCATTTTTAGTCTTTAGCTTTCTTTGTCTTTAAAGCCCTGTAAAGGCAGCCTGAACAGGCTTTATCTCAGAGATTTCCTTCACCCTCCTCACCTTTCTTTGAAAATTCTGGTTCTGATGTGAATTGTATTTAGTGTATGAAAACCTCTTCCCAAAGACTTTAAAAAGTCTTACGGCAAAATTGTACAGATTGCTGAATGTATATCCAAGGTTCTTCAAATTATTTTGTAGAGTTCCCTCAAAATCCTATAACACCCTTACTTGCCATTACTTCTTTACTGACAGCTTTTGGGGCTTATTAAGAGGTTAATCTAACACCTTGGAAGTCAGTTTAATCTGTTCTTTGGTGAAGATTTGTATTGGGCTGTATGTGTTTACTTTTGCCTGAATGAGTGATAATGTGAAGTAGGTAGTCAGAGGCTCAATTATTCTCCTCCCACATAATAAATTTGTGAAGAATATTTTAATATATAAAGCAAATACCTAGTTGCTGTACTTGGTTGTTAAGTAGATTTTGTTATGTTAATGGCAAAGATGACTGTAATCGATGAGTCCTGGCTTAAGTTTATTGATTTCTTATTTTTTTTCAAATGTAGCAGAGTAACCCACTCAATTCATGAAGTTGTATGTAAGTGAAAAAGCCTTGCCACCTCATCAAAAATCCAGTGCAAAGCAGACTGTAATAGATAAACTGCAGATTGTTTTGCTACAGAAAATGTTGATTGCTGTTCAGGACAGAATCCTGTGGATCTTTACAGAGCATTTGTTAGGCCTGCATCAGCAGTTTTCAAGAACTACTTATGAAAAACTCATCTTGTGATGTGGAGAGAATCTTATTCAGTAGTGCAATAAAGTAATGCTGTGTTTTTAATGATGCTAAATTGAATTATTTTTTGATAATGTGGCCTTATACAGATCTTTTTTTTTTCCATGAAAGATTCCGAAGTATTGCAAAATCGTACTTTAGAAGAGCAGATGGTGTCTTACTGCTGTATGATGTAATGTGTGAAAAAAGCTTTCTTAATGTGCGAGAATGGGTGGATATGATCGAGGTAAGACCCTTAAGTATATACAACCTACAAACTATGTTTTATTGCATTGTTGACCTTATTATTTATAAAATTTGAATATCTGTATATTGGAATTAGCCAGACGGCAGTCTCCAGTGAAAGTAAAGCCTACGTGGAAGTCCTAAATGTATCCTGATGTATTCAGTTATTGTTAAAACTGATATATCTTTTTTTTTTTTTTTTTAATAAAAGGGTCTCATGTAATCACGGTCTTCCCATTTACTTCCTTCTGAAATGAACGTGAGAGCCCATTTCAGATGCCCTGTTGTCGATGGCTTGGGTGTTCCCTGGAGTCTTTGCATTTTAAACCAATATATTGGATTTTGTAAATTAGCTGTAGTTCAAGTCAAATTTTCAGTATTTCTTTCTACTATTGCTTCTTGTTTGTTTATTTGAATACAAATTTGCATTTCATTAAAAGGGTTTTTCTCTTGGACTGGAGGTTTTTAATAAGAAGAAAAGTGATAAGCAAAATCTCTAATTTATCTACTAAAAGCCATTTCTTCTAATCATGGTATAACAGTTGGTCACTTTTCCCGTAGTAATTTTGTCATATAGCGTTTGGATACAGTAACCGTTTCCATTAGATTAACACATGAAATTTCTTAGGGGCTTATGGGAATGGAAGCACATCTTTGCATGTTGATGTTTAAGTTGGCTGCTCAAAAACCAGCTATCTCATGAAAAGTTCTCAGCATGACTTTCGCAATTTACCATTTTTTTGTGATAGTGCGCAAGACTTTCTTTCGTGTGAAAGAAATCAGTATGACATGATGATACTAATTTTTTGTATTCTGAGTGTTCTAGCAATAAGGAAATAAAATCCTCTTTACAGGATGCAACTCATGAGAATATTCCAATTATGGTGGTGGGAAACAAAGCAGATCTCCGTCAAGCTGTTACAGAGCAAGGGCAAAAATGTGTGCCTATAAACTACGGAGAAAAGCTGGCTATGGTAAGGTCCAAGTCTACCTCTTTAGTATAAAATGGTCTGAAGAACTTCAGTCTGAAAACCATGTGAGAAACTAATAAATGAAGAACATTTTTTGGTCATTTGTTAAAATCTAGTGATTAGGGTCCATGAAAAACTATCCTATTTTGATGGTGTTCGCTGGGCTAAATCACATCTCAGTGTCCACTGAGCTGAATTTTGTTAATGGCTGGGATAGTTTTCTCAGTTTTTATGATGAAAAAAGTGGATGAACTAGGAGACTGAGTTTTTCAGCTGCCAAAGAGGAATTGCCAGTGCAAATATGAAGTACACTACTGAGCATATGAGGCTTTTTGCCTGGCTTGTGTCTGTCCAGCTTTTGAATGGAATATTTTAATCTTCAAGTATTCCTGCCATGTCTGCAATAAAAAAAAAAGGAACTCTCTGCTATGAATAGGAGCGTAGACAAGTTTTTTGCATGTATTTATCTGGGGGATAAGGGATGTACATGTCCTGTATTTTGCAGGAAAGAAATGAAGAATCTTCAGAGTCTGGAGTTGCTGAGTGCTTGAGCGACTGAATGATTATATCAGGGCAGATATCATGTCTGTTACTTAAGGAATGATATTTCTGGTTAACCTAGAATATCAGATGCTGTAGTTTATGAGCAGCTAACAAGCTGGATTCAGTAACCTGTCTTAGCAGCTCTTCCTATTTTGCAGTCTTGTGGACAAGAAGATTGAGTTTGGCCATTAAACCTACAATGTGTTTTTTATTCAGTTTGTTAATTCAGAATATACTGAATATAAAAAAGGTACAATTAAAAAGCGATTACTGTTTTTTTTCACAGTACTAAAGTGAATTTATTGGAGAATGAAGAGTACCAGAAGAAATCCTGTTCATTTAAATGTGTGTCATCTTTCTTTTTGTTATTGAGGAAACCATTTGTAATTGAATATACATATTCACATGGGAACCATTTCAGATTAGTTGGCTTAACATTTTATTTTTACTTGTAGACTTACAATGCACTATTCTGTGAAACAAGTGCTAAAGACGGATCTAATATTGTAGAAGCAGTTCTTCATCTTGCTCGGTAGGTAGCCATGTTTCTGTTTTTGAATAAAGGCATCTGAGTATATTGCATAAAAAGGACATTATATGTGAACATACATTCAAAGACACACATGTACATTTTAAATTGTACCAACATCAAATTCAGCAAGCAAAATTTAAAAAAGAATACCATGCTAAATTTTTATAGATAAATGCAAGAGAGGACTTATTTTCAGTTTAATCAAGTAACATTTTTGCTTGCAAATGTTACAAAGCTGCCTCGATAATTATTGTTTAAATTAGAGCTCAGTTATGGAGCTCACAATTTTAAAACCTGTATGGTGAATGAATTACATTATTTAATGGTACATGGTTTTACTTAATGCTTTCTTAAATTAATTTCAAATGTGTATAAGTCTATGTATAATTAATTCTTAATTCTTTCACATATATTAATATATATTCAGTCTTATTACTGACCACTCTAATCCAACATATTTTCTTTGATGTGTCTCTCTAAATTATTTAAAAAATAAAAATTCTGATTATATCAATTCAGCAACCTGGTGTTTCTGTGATAATGTGTGAGCCAAACATTACACTCTCCTACTTTGGCAAACCGTTCTTTGTTACAATATAATTTTGCCGAGCTGGCAGTATGTAATGAATCATCAGCCTTGTGATTTACCCATTTAATACATGGAGTTCAAGGCCAGAATTACAAACCATATTCATGTGATTTTTTCAGCAGCCTAATGCAATAACCAAACTTTTTGACATTTGGTCAGTATTTGGTTATTCATTATTAAAATACTACTGATTAACATGGCTTGAATACAAAATACTGGCTTTCTAGAGACGACCATTGCTTCTTCACATGGGACTTTCAAGAGCACCCGTATTTCCAGGAAAATGCATCTGTCAGAGATGCAGCAAGAATGTGGGCATTTGTTTGTCTGTCAGTGTCAATAGGAAGTTAATTGCTGATTTGTTAAATGACTCATTTCCAAGAACTTGGCCAAGAATGCAGCAGTAGATTATGAAATTAGAGAACATATATAGTGCAGTTACATAACATTAATCACAGTTGGAAAATTATCTCTAATGTTTAAACATGATAACTTTGTTTCAAGGGTAAAAATGTGGTTTTGGCAGTTGGAGCCTCTCTTTTCAGAATCTCAAAAAAAAAAAAAAAAAGGTATTTTTCTTCACAAGGCTCATTGATCCTCACATGGTCTAGACATTACCCTCATTGGCTGCGATTTCTTTACTCAAGGCTTAGTAGTTTGTATTCTTTGAAAGAAGCATTTAATTTTAAAATAAAAATTTCTAAATGAACATTTCATTGATACTATTCTCAATAATACAATGTTCTGAGAGGCACTTCATTAATTTATTCTACTAATGTGAGGATGACTTATTTTTCATATATATGTGTGTATATATATGTATATATATACATGTAAAAGCAAGACACTTTAGAGCTGGCTTTTTACATTTGGGGGGAGCCCATAGTAAGAATACAGATCAATAATTGTTCATACATACACAACTTCTAAGTTGGCATTTATAATAAAACATCCAACAATGTGCATTTTCCCTCTGAGGTTAAATTTATACTTGAAATTGCAGTTATTTAGTTTTATACTTTAAACTATGAACATATTCTGTTTCTATGGTAATATACTGAAGCAAACAAATCGAAGAAAAACGATCGAAAGAAAAGGAAAACAGAACATTGTGGACTTAGTACATATGAGAAAATATTGTATTTCTACCACTAAACTATGATTTGTATTGAAATACTGATGTGATTCCCAAATTGGAAACTTAAGAGACATGTTGATTCTGTGCACCAAAACGCTTAGTTTTAACCATGAGGTAGATGGTGAGCTCGGTAAGAGACATTGGGAGAAATGAAGCAGTGAACACGAATAGAAATACATTAATAGAATGCATTTTTGTTTGTTTATTTGGCTGGTTTTTTTTTTACAGTGAAGTTAGAAAACGAAGTGATAATCAAGACGATACGAGGTCAGTAACAAGCCTGGCTGGGACACCTGTCAAAAAATCTGCACTCATGAAAAACTGCTGCAATGTTTGAGTGGACCTTTCCTGGCCTAAATAACTTGTATACTTAAAAAAAAAAATGAAGGATTTCAATAATGTATTCTTTTTATTGGGGATTTGTGTATTTAGAAATTGCACATCATGTTAAAAATCCAGACTCTACTTCATAGTCATTCATATTTGTGCATTTGCTTTACCCTATAGGCTCTGTTTTCACTTTTCTTAAGTAATGCAATTCAATGAAACGAACTCAGAATCAATGCTATGGTAGTCACTGCATACAATATTGTAATATATTTTATCTTGTTTACCTGCTTTTATCTTCATAGGTTCAATATTTCTTACTACAGAACATGATAATATTATATATCACTCATAGGAAAAAGAAAAAAATTACAGCTTCAATTAATTTAATTTCTTGTTGCTCATGTGTGCTATCTAGTTTTTTGAAGGTGTTAAGTTACATGTCAATGAAACATTTCCTGAGAAACCCCCAAATCATTAAAAGGTTGTCTAGATCCAGGTAAACCCTAAGTTCAGGGCATGAAGCAGAACGGTGTCTGTCAGGAGAAGATAGTTGCAGGTGCATGAGGTTGTGATGTAATTTCACAAAAGTTGGCAGGTTAGGATTTATTTGATTTTGGGAATTGAGGTTTGATTCAGAACTGAGAAGCAGACTTTAGATCGGATCCTGCGCAGCTCAGAAGTGAAAGGAACATCTGCATGGACCATTACCGTTCAAAATTCCAGAGAGACTATAATACCTTTGATATATAGGATTACTGAGATGAATTAATGATCCAATACCTGCCTGTTTGTTTAGGCTAGATCATTATTAGTATTAGAGCGATATCAGTTGTAATTTTTATCTTGTTTTTCAAATGTCTTCTATACAGACACTAATTGAGGGCTTGTAATAATACAGAGGAGTCTGTTTAAATGGGTATTCTTTATGCATTTTTTAAGTTTTAAACCTGCAGGTGAAAGAACTGCTGCACATGCACAAGCATCTGTATAAACTGTTCATTAAAAGAAGTCCCTGAAATGAACAGCAACCACTTACCTTAATGAGAATTCCTTTGCCTGATTTTAGGAAAATTCTGAGAAACTCACCAATGGGTGGTAGCTTCAGGTGTCAGCATCTGTAAAAACTGAGTTATTATTGCTTATAATAGCTCTCAACAGTCCTGTAGTGTAGTAAAAATTGTAGGTATTTCTACAATTAACAATCATGTTCTGATTCTTCTCAGCTTTCACTAATTTTGATGGGAATGGGATAGGGCCCCTTCAGAGCCAGCAAACCATTTCAGTCTTTTCTGTGTATATTGATAAAACATCTCCAGGCTGAAAACTAACTCAGTAAATCAGCCTTGAATAAAGTTTTATGGACTGATTGGAAACCCATATGACTAGCAGCTGTTACTGCATTTTATCAGCACTGTATTTGAACACTCTATAGCCTGTGCTGAGTAATCAGTTTTATAAAATGTGGAGTTCTCAGAAACAGGATGGTTCATCATTTTAAAAAAAAAAAAAGTACTGCTTTAAATTTGGAAGAGTGGTGGTTTTAGGCATCCTTTCAAACCTCTAGATCAGAGCAGCTGATCCTCAGGTAACTATCTGAAAGCTTGTTCTTAACAAGACAGAGAAATATAATGCCAGAAGGAAGAAGACTTTTTATTTCACTGAATTGTACTTCAGCCATAGAAGAGAAAACGTTTTGATGTCCTTTTTGAAGTTCTAAGGGAATCTTCACACATGACCTTATTCCACGCAGAAGACTTTAGGGTTGTAGTATCTTCCCACCCAGCAGTACAAGAGGCCTCACTGTAGTCCTGAGACTTACCTGGAGCAGGTAGCAGGGGATGAAGGAGATGCAGGTGTACCAGGAATATGCCTGGTCACATATGTATTGTTACTATTAACACTGTATTATTTAAACAAGAAAATTACAGTTGTAAGTAGCTTCTGTGAAGAGGAGACCACGCTTAACTGCGCGCATTGATGAGGGCCTCTTCTGTGTGTGTAAAAGCTTCTCTTTCTACAAAGGAATCGAATGGAAGTAGAATTACTGTGGGTTGTACTTGCAGATAGTTCTTCTTGCAGCAGTAGGGAGGAGAGAGGGAGATGATCCAGCTCTTGGATTCTGAAGTGTAAGCTTACTTACAGGTGTTTGCTCTTTCTCTGGATGAGATGGTCATGATTATAAACTGTTGCTTACATTCCAACATATTACTCCTTCGGTGTTATTAACTCCTGTTAACTTGTCGGGCTTAGACTGAGGCTCAGTATTTTATGGGTGTCTCCTGAACCACAGCGTTTGAGCTGCTCTGTGGTCTTGTCCTGCAGTGAATGAGGTGAAACATGTTTGCCTAAACCTTATTGACACCTAAGCAAAACATTTTGGTTGGATACAGAGAATTCTGTGAAGTTGTTTGCAAGAAGGATTTCTGGAAGTGGTTTTATCCAGCCTCCCAAGCACCCAAGCAGAGATGGACTGTTGCCATCCCTAATTGAGGTTAGCTGTAGGCTTGGCTAGCCAGGCTGTGAAAATCCCTGAAGACGAGATACCACCACCATTCTGGGCAACCTGTTCCTGTGTTTGCAATTCCCGTTCTAGATGAAAATTTCTCTCCATGTCCAGCCTCAGTTTCCCAAGTGGCTACAAATCTGTAGCCGTTTCCCTTCATAATATCATCTCCTGCTGTCAAGAAGAGTTTGACTGTGACCTTGGTAACTCCCCTTTCAGTGTCCGTAGGCTATTAGGTCCCCCTTGGCCTTCTCTTCACCAGGGTAATAACATCGAGAAGTAGCTCTTGCAAGGGCGGGTTCCACGTGCCAGGGTTAGCAGCATGCATGCATGTGCAGTAAATGCTTTCATATCTAAGATTCTTATCATACAGCAAGTGCCAACGTGAATATCCATGCGTGTAGAGAGTCCGGCTGAAGGATGTGAGTTCAGGGACCTGACACCACACCTTTTTTTTTTTTCTCTCTGCATGATTGAGCCATTGATATTTTGGGTACTTTTTAAATTTTCATAACCAAAATCTCTCTTGTGTTATTTGGCCAAATTATATAAACTGAATCCCTTTTTTTAGGCTCTGTAATTTTTATGTGTCATGTAAAGCAACTTTAATTTGAAACAGTGTTTTGTTTTTAGTAAGATTCAGGGTTTGAAACTGTTAAAGTTTTACCTTGAGTAGTTTTATGGTCAATGTTTAAATTACTAAAAACTCACTACCAAATGGGGATGTAGCTATAGCTCAGTTGGAACTGATGATCAGCTCCATCAAGTCTTACCTATTTACATAATACTACGTTAAAGCAGAAGCACTTGGAAAAATTTATTTAAATTTAGAAAACGTGTTTATACATGGAAATAATGAATATATAAAGTTTTCTGTTGTTTTGCTTTGAAAGGTTGCTTTGCCTTCTACCTAAAATGTAAAATGGCAAACATCAGCTTTATGCTCTGACATGGTTGCACTATTGTACTTCAAATGTTTTTATGGTTTTGTTTAGTACATGAGGACTCTGCATTTAATCGCACAAAGTTATTTTTTTAGTTGGTGGATGTGTTCCCTTAATACATGTATTTATTTGAGAAGGAAAGGCCTTTCATGTTTTTCCTCATGATCTGTAAATAAATTATTTTTATTCAGCTGAAATGGAAGTATTATTTTATCCTGTGTTGGTTTTGACCCTTTTTAATTGTGGCATAGTACACATTTCTGAGGCAATAATTTCTGTGAGACACTCTGAAAATGTTTGGATCACATAAGTTCTTGTAACTACTTTGTGCCTGTTTAGCATACATTACTGGTTTAATAAGACAAGCTGCAACTTCTTTTAATCATTCTTAGATATATAGCTATGGCCTAACATGGTTTAAATATTTTTCTGTGTATCTATTTTTGTATTAACTACAAAATCCTCTATTATTTTAGGAAAAATAATTTAAAGTTTTAAATCTGTTTAGCCTGTTAAAATGTATTCTAAGGAAAATACCTATGGGCCACTTCTGCAAGGAGCATCAAGTGATATGTACCCATGCAGATCCCCAGTTAAGCTAATAGGGTTCTGTGCTACTGCAGGCAATCTGATCTGATGGATCCTTCTAAAGAGGTTTTCTTTTTTCCCCAATCCGCTCCTATACAACGCTAGGTATCTTTTCAGGGAAAAAGATTTCAGTGAAAGATCTCTAATTCATAAACCAAAGGGAGATATTTGTTCATATAGTCAAGACACCATTGTATTACAAAGAAACCTGTTTCCCGGGTGTTTCTGACTGTATTAGGTCATCAAAAAAGTGGACCAATATCTCATGTGCAGTTCAAATGCCCTTTACCACTACCACTGCCAGATTTGATATAGCATGTAATGCTATCCCTCTGACCCTGTCCAGGCTACTTATGGATAGGAGAGGCTTTTTACAGCACCGGTTATTTTAGTATTTCTCTCCCACTGTACTACTATCAGGCCTAATACTTTCCTATTGGCATCCCTAGAACTGGTAACATCAATACTGATCATTATTCTTGTGTTGGGTTTTTTTTGCCCTTTTTTTTTTTTTTTTCTCCCCACTGATCTTGTTTTGTGAGAAACTCTTTGTCTGGGAAAAGAAAATTGAATATGTGGAATGTAGGTTCAAATGTGTTACTCAGTTTGTAAAACTAAGTCCTTTTTTCTTCTGCAGTTTCTGCTCTTTGAGTTATGGCTATAAATAGCTGGGTTTATAGGAAATTAATCATTAAGTGGCTGAGTAACAAATAAACCCAAGCTGTGAAGGTTTCCCACTGAATATAAAGTGAAGTATTTAAAATAGAAGTGTATTTTCATACTAGTATGAGGAAGAAATTCAGTGCCAATTACATGTGCCTACTTTTAATAAAAGTCTGTATATTATATAAATAAAGCTATAAATCGTGAAAACTTTTCAAACTTTAATTTATACTGTTTACAAGGAAAACTGTGGTGTTCATGCAGTTTGTTCTTCCTCAAAACTACAGATCACAGCATTCACTGTAATTTGTACATATATATGTTTGAAAAGAACTACACATTTTCTTTATTACAAATTGCTGCATAATAAAATATGCTTCAATAGCCATTTTTCTTCAGCGTGTTTTCTTTTTATCCGTGCTCATGAGCATCAGTCCAGCATAGCATCTGTAACCTGTCAGCTTAATGTTGTTAGAGTTCACCAGTTTCTGGGTCCAACAGCAAACGAGTGATGCAACCACTGATATCTCTGGCTGCCTCCAGCTTCTTAGCCTCCATGAACAGTCACCAACTTACATCTGATCTGAGGGGTGTCCCTCACTGACACCCTGACTGAGTACTGAATAAGTCTTGAAATTATGCTGCTGTACCTGTTTACAGAGATGTTGTAGCCACTCTGTCTCTTAACTACTCATACGTGATATTGGTAAGGAAAGAAAGAAAAGAAAAAAATAGCCAAAAGTAATAAGCTTCTTGCAAATATGTTCTATATAGGCCTCTAGACCTCAAATAGAAAATACTTAGGGGTCCATATGTCAAAGAAAAAACTGCCTCAAACCCCACATTAAAAGCTGCTTCAGGTAGAAGTGGCTTTCACAGAATCATTTAGGTTGGAAAAGACCTTTAAGATCATCAAGTCCAACTGTTAACCTAGCATTGCCAACTCCACCACTAGACCACGTCCCTAAACGCAACATCAACGCATCTTTTAAATGCCTTCAGGGATGGTGCCTCAACCACTTCCCTGGGCAGCCTGTTCCAGTGCCTGACAACCCTTTTCAGTGAGGAAATCTTTCCTAATACCAAATCTAAATTTCTCCTGGTGCAACTTGAGGCTGTTTCCTCTTGTCCTATTGCTTGTTACTTGGGAGATGAAAGTGGCTTTGCTACAACCTCCTTTCAGGAAGCTGTAGAAAGTGATAAGGTCTCCCCTCAGCCTCCTTTTCTCCAGGCTAAACACCCCCAGCTCCCTCAGCTGCTCCTCACAGGACTGGTGCTCCAGACCCTTCACCAGCTCTGTTGCGCTTCTCTTGACACGCCCCAGCACCTCAATGTCTTTCCTGTAGTGAGGGGCCCAAAACTAAACACAGCACTCGAGGTGCGGCCTCACCAGTGCCAAACACAGGGAGACCATCACTGCTGCTGTCCTGCTGACGACACTATTCCTGAAGCAGGCCAGGATGCTGTTGGTCTTCTTGGCCACCTGGGCACACTGCTGGCTCATGTTCAGCCAGCTGTCGACCAACAAACACCCCCAGGTCCTTTCCTGCTGGGCAGCTTCCCAGCTTCTCCTGCCCACGCCCGTAGCATTGCCTGGGGTTGTGACCCAAGTGCAGGACCCAGTACCCGGCCTTGTTGAACCTCACACAGTTGGCCTCAGCCCATTCATCCAGCCTGTCCAGGTCCCTCTGTAGCACCTTCCTACCCTCAAGCAGATCAACCTCCCACCCAATTTGGTGTCATTTGCAAACTTACTGAGGATGCACTTGTTTCCCTCATCGGAGTTACTGATAAAGAGCCCTGGGGAACAGCCAGCCCACTGGCTCCAGTGCCCAGTGCCCAACTGGATTTAATTCTATTCACAACAACTCTTTGAGCCCAGCCATCTATGTTGATCCAATAGGAACTTAAAAACACTTTGGTATCTTCTTACAGATATGAATAAGTACAATACTCAATAAATATACTCCATTTTAATATAAAATAATGTAGTTGAGAACAACCTAAGAGACATAATAGATTTTTAAGTTAGTCCTTACATTTACTGGCAGAACTGCTGTGTATGTTCCCAAGCTTCAGAACAGCTTATACTTTCCTAACTACTACTGCCATCTGCACTTGCAAAGTTTTGATACCTTGAGCTGCTTGATGAAATGAGTTTAGAGTGACATTGGCTAGCAGTACACTGTGTATCTTTCTTTGTTTCTAGGCTTGGAGCAAAACTTTGACCTTCTGCTTGGCAGTTGCCAAGGAATTTTAGATTTGCTTGAGTTAGTTTTTGTAGCTACTCTGAAGCCCATAAACGCATTATGTTCTCATGTGTATCAACCTCCAATTTAACTAGAGTTAGAGCAATAGAAAAAGCGTGGCTTGGGACAGCGAGCATAGTGACAGTAAGTCCAGATGTGGCTTCACTAGTGGTTGGGTCTGGATTAAGGGGCTATATCTTTTCACTGATATTATGGTCAGTGGGGAATTCTCATTCATAAGCTACTGTTGTAATCCAAGGAAAATGGGATGTGCAGCAATGAAAGTTGATCCTCTTACTGCAGCTAAAAATACTTACCTTGTAGTTTTCTATTTACACTTCTCTGTTACTTCGTACAAATAATCACCGGCTTTGCTAAAACTTGCTATTGTTTTCCGTTTGCAAAAGCTCTTTTTTTTTTTTTTTTTTTGGATCTTATTTAAAAATAGGAAAAACCATCAAAGACAGAATCAAGTATAGAATCCTTCAAAGAATGGAGAAAATCTTCCTTATGAGTTGCTTATTTTTTCTGCTCCCCAGCTCTGACTGTGAATTTCTGTGAGGAAAAATGTAGAAGTGTTTGCACCAGAATAAAAAAAGCAATGTAAACATTTAAATACAGGAAATCAGAAAAAAAGGCCAAGGCTACTACATTTAGAACAGAATACTGACTACCTCACGGCTTTGTTTTTTGCGAAATGAGCTTTCTGCTTTAGTCTGTATCCATTCCTGTAGAGTGTTTCCTTTTGTAATTCTTAGGGAATTGTTCAGTTCATGTCCTAAATGTATCTGTACAGAGGTAACTGTTATTGGAGTTGTCAGAGAAAATCTTCAGGCATTTTGCAGTAAATTAATGAGAAAAGCTCCCTTTTTCAATTGAATAAGTCAAAGTGCCTGCAATTTGGATTGATTCCGCTAAACAAACTCACTTAACCTCTATATACCAAATAGATGCACATTCTAGGATAAAATAATGGAGCAAATAAACTGTGTGAAATATGCCAAACCAAAACCAGGCCTGTGAGAGCAGACAGTGCTGTATTTAAACTATGTATGTAAATGATGCAAATAAAAATAGAAGTTACCAATTTGGTGAAATGTTTTGGGTAAATCTTATCTAACCCCCAAACTGAATGAGCCTAACAGTTTGTGAACTAGAGTGTATTTTCCAAAATATTTCTGCCAGTCTCTATTTTCCCCCAAACTGAAGACATTGTTCTGGCACTATCAGAGCTGTAACATTAGACTTGCCTATAAACAGAGCTGTGGGTCACAAGTATTCTGAACCATACACAGACCTTGCCAATTCTGTAACTCTTTCCATTCTTAACCATTATCCTTGGCTGAACTGGTGGAAATCTGAACAAGGCCGTATAGATGAAATAAAGTCTGCTCTAAGAGATTTCAGCAAATACACAAAAATACATATACTTTTTCTACGTTTATTTTCAAGTCATCTGAAGTGATCAAACATGAGTGATAGTTGAAGGCTAAGCAGTGACTAGTAACCCCTTTTTGCACAGCAATATTCCATTTCTGCAAAATCAGGTTTAGGAAGGTACAAATATATGTCTATGTAAGTACATATATACACATTAGAGTATGTATACTCTAATTTTTCTTTTATATGCAGACATGCATGTATATGTGTGTATTACGCATACATATGTGTGTATTATGCATACATATACATATATGAAAAAATGTTATCTCTTTCCCTTAAAAAATTAAAATCCTTGATCACAGGAGCTTTCCCATAGCGGTTTTCATGAAAGGTAATGACAACATCAGTGTTCTTGTCATCTTTTCTTCTCGGTGTGAATCTGCTCTGACTCCAAGGTTGTATCTTGCTGAGCACATGCTGGCAACTACTTTTGCCTTTGAAACCCACAGAGTATTTGTAGTGTTTTACTGCAAAGTGCTTTGGGCTACCTTGTACATAGACTCATAGAATCATTTAGGATGGAAAAGACTCTTAAGATCATCAAGTCCAATTGTAAATTTAGCACTGCCAAGCCCACCACTAAACTGTGTCCCTAAGTGCTACATCTACACATCTTTTAAGTGCCTCCAGCTTCCCTGGGCAAAGGTACTATAACATTTTTTTGCATTCTATTCTGTAATTACTTGGGAATGTGCATCAACATTTGAGTATAGAAGTGCCTCAGAATGATCCTCTTTCAAGATTTGCATGAATGATTTAGGTTGCAAGGTGGTCCCAAGGAATAAATAATGTCTTTCCTAAAGACTTCATGGACCATTTGAGCGTTACGGTTCTCACAGAATAGCTGTGCTTTTTGAAGAGGAACGTGAATAATTGGAGCAGTGAAGTGCTGTGATGGGCATAAAATCTGTCCTTAAATGGGGAACATACACGGATCATTTCGTGTGTAACAGAGAGATATTTTTTTTTTTTCTGCCTGTTAAAGAAAGACTTGTCTTTCTTTTTTTGAAGTGTATTTACAAGTAATGAAGTGCTGGGGAGGACAGGAGTCATGCAGCCTGTGTGTAGTGGCTTTCCCAGAGAGTGTGGTGACAAATCAAGCTTTCGTATTCAAAATAGAATATGACACTTCCAGTGAATGGAACAAATAGGTGACGTGGAGTGTGAAATATCTTTGGTGATTAGGTACCGATAGAATTTTGTTGAATAAAAGTGGTAAAATTATACTTCCAAAGAATACATTTGAAGATAAGACAGGGAGCTTTAAAATCCCAACTAGCAAAGCACATAAGTACCTCTATAACTTTGCATGAAAGAGGTATAAGCAGGTTTAACCTGTGTCTTGCCTCTAAAGGCAAGTTCTGTAAACATTTGGTTAAGTCATAATATTTTATTAAGTCCCATCTTATTCTGACTTTCATTTTAAATGGGAGTTTTAGGATTTAGGCAACTGAGTACTTCATATATCAAAACATGTACAATATTTTCTTCTTGAAGGAAGGACATATATCCAAAAAATGTAACAAAGTATTTGAAGGCCAAAAGTCAACCTGCACAGCACATCCAGAAAGATTTAACTCTTCTGCTCCCAAGTCCTGGAGTTTTCTATTTCTTATTTTAATCTTTTTATTTATGTCTCTACCTGTCTATCCATCCCGTACTCTCACTATCCTTCTTCCATGCTTTTCCACACCCCTGTCATTCATCTACTTCTAATTATTCATGTATTTTCTATTTTTCTTTCACCCATAGCTATTTCTTTGCAACCTTCCATCCCTTCTTCACTGTGATCCCAGTGAAAGGGCTCTGTCTTCTGACACTCCTGGGCCTGTCTCTGCTCTGCCTCAGAGAAAACTTTGTCAGATAATTGTATGATAGTTTACTTCCCAGCCTACCAAAGCAGAGCCCAGGTGGTAGACACTTTCTCTGAGAGTAGTTGGCTTTGGTCTGATTTGAGATAGGAAAATGTGAGTAGTTATTTTTCTTACTGATTCTTTTCAGATAAGACCTTATGGGTGGAGTAGAAAAGTGCAGTGTAGGAATCTAAAAGAGTGCACATGTGTGTCCCAGGGGTTGATTATTAGTCAGATAGCTGTTAAGTATTTAGCGCCCTCTGTTCTGACAGGTTAATTACAGAGATAAAAGGTTGCTAATGTCAGAAAAAAATAGTATAGCTGCATTCATCTGGAGCATTGTAGTCCCAGGTTAACCAAAAACTGGGATGTGTTCTGCTAGTCACAGCACAAATGCATGAGGAACCAAAGGGTGTGGGCAAACTGGAAGACTCTAAAGGCAACATGAACAAGTTGTGCTTTTTTTTTTTTTGTTTTGTTTCCACCCCCCCCCCAGGATTAATCTGATTCAAAAGAGAATTTTACTGAAGCTAGCTCAGGAGACAAGTTTGCGCTGTCAAAAACCCATTACGGACTCGGGACTGATGGATCCATTAGGCCTGGGTATGTGCTATGATGCTATTCCCCATTCACAACACATTTTTTCCCCTTTCCTCCTCTCTTTGCATGGTCATCTTGGTTTTGGTGGAAAGGAAATGAGAGTGAGGTCCAGAAGCATCCAAGGAGCATCTGTGGTGCCTGCTGTTTAGATAGATGCAGCCTGAGAACTTGGGAAAGGAAAAAGTCCAGTTTACATAACTGCACCATCTACTTGGTTTATAATCTCATTGGGTGAGAGACTGACTTTGAATGTCCTGGTGGTGCCAAACATAGGCCTAGGTAATGCCTTACTACAGACAACAGCACCATAAATAGCAATTTTTGAACAGACTACTCCTTTTTCCTAATTTGTAACTACTTGAGTGGCAATAACTTTCCTTACTGGGAGTAAAAAACAGTTTAAGGAAGTTTGAGAAATCGGGAGTAGCTTCTTAAAGCAATCATATCATACTCCAGAACTTAACTTTTGAAAAACAATGGTTAAGTTTCTCAAGAATAATTACACCACGAGACATTAACGGTGCATTAACCCTTTCCAACCCCCTTTCCCACCAATAAACCTACCCTAGTTATGTGATTATGCTGTTAGCTGCCATAGTTTGATTATGTTGTTACAAATGACTGTGAAGCCTAACTGGAAATTTATGTCTGTAGGATTCAGATATTCTCCACCAGCTTGTTGTGTATAAAGCTGAAAACCAGGTTTTTCACTGAAGTGGTAAAGTATGTTTCAGATTGTTATAATTTAGTCCAGTTAACTGGTATTTATGCTCGTGAAAAAAATAGGTTTAAGGTTTTGCATCAAGAAATGTCATCAGGGGATATGATTTTCAGAATTGTTTGTATACGGACAAAGTCCAATTAGGCTTAACATCTATAAGCTAAAGTCCCAAAATATTAGAAATTTGGAACTAAAGTATGAAGGACTACCAAAGAACATGTCTACTGCAAAATACAAATTTTGTAAAAAAAAAATACTTTCAATTTTTAACAAACCTTATAGTACTTATTTACTCCTACTGAAATGATGGGCAATTCTGCACATGTGCAATTTATGGAATGAAGGTAATGATGCACATTTATGATTCACGCTGTTCTTTGTTGAAATGTGTGACACCGTTTATTGTGAGAATCCCCAGTAGCATAAACACTGTCACATACATAAAACATTTCCTAGATAAATTAGACCAATTTTTTCATTGAACTAGTTGTCATACAGTACAGATTTCTTGTTTGTGGCTGTAACATTTCCGAATTACTTGTCATACAGTATTTTGATGCAACACGAAAGTATCGCTGGTTCTAATCTGTGATCATTTACTGCACTACATGTTCCATTTGCAGAAATGTTTATTTGTTTACTTAGATTCAAGTCCTTCGTTTATTCAAATGAGATTGTAAGGTTAAGATTGACTTGAAATTCTGTCATAGTTCAACAATACCCAATATCTTCAGAGCAAAAGAAATCCTTTGCAGCACATTCTTGTCCAATTGCTTGCCTGCGCAGTCACTAGAGGGCAGCAATGCCCAATAGAACACTCTATTAATCCCCCGGGTTAGGCTCGTGTTGCAAACACACACACGCACACACATGCCCCCCCCCCGTTAGAAATACATACAGTCAAAAAATAGGTTAGTATAGCAGAACATTCCTACTATGTCAGTTAAATTCCGTACTGTTTTAAGTAAAACAACAGTTCTGAGTTGTTTATTACTTGCTTGTGAAAATTACCCCAAGGCTAAGCTCCCCATTCAAAAATGTTCGCCCCCCGCCCCCCGCCTCTCGCAGTGCGTTTTTTTTTTTTTTTTTTTTTTTCCCCCGCACATTGGTTATTGGTTTGGCTGTTCTCATGTTGCAGTTAGTGGTGCAGCAGATACGTCTGTGGCTATGGGTGCCAGCTGCTCTCTTGCAAAAATGCTTGCATTATTTTCATCCTTTGATTGCTTTCATTTGTCTTTTAGGTTATTATTATTATGAAAACAAATTGCTTAGGATACTTTTCTGTAGTGAAAAGCATTTCATTATGGTCTTCGAATAGAGGAAAAGCCCCTCATTCTAGCTCCTCTGGGTGACAATGTTGCACAGAATGAGGAATGTGTGCCACGTTTTGTGTCCTGGAGTATCTTGTGGGCTGAAGAGATTACTTCTTTTAAGAGTCCCTTTACATGTATCTTGATAGTCTGAAATTTTTAATTTTGAGTAAGTAAATAATTAAAATACAAGAAATAGAATCATAGAATCATAGAATGTTTTGGGTTAGCGGTCATCTATTCCAACCCCCCTGCAGTGAGCAGGGACACCATTACCAGATCAGGTTGCTCAGAGCCCCGTCCAACCTGGGCTTGAATGTTTCCAGGGATGGGGCCTCCACCACTTCTCTGGGCAACCCGTTCCAGTGCTTCACCACCCTCATTGTAAAGAATTTTCTCCTTACATCTAATCTAAACCTACCCTGTTTCAGCTTGAAACCATCACCCCTTGTCCTGTCACCGCTGTCCCTACTGAAAAGATTCTCCCCCTCTTTCCTACAGGCCCCCTTTAAGCACTGACAGGCCACAATCAGGTCTCCCCGCAGCCTTCTCTTCTCCAGGCTGAACAAGCCCAACTCTCTCAGCCTGTCCTCACAGCAGAGGGGCTCCAGCCCTCAGATCATTCTTGTAGCCTCCTCTGGACCCGCTCCAACAGCTCCATGTCCTTCTTGTGCTGAGGCCCCAGAGCTGGACGCAGCACTGCAGGTGGGGTCTCACCAGAGCAGAGGGGCAAAATCCCCTCCCTCGACCTGCTGGCCACTATAGAAGGCCTTCACTTTGGGACTGTCCCGATTAGAAGTTTTGGTTGTGTAGTGGCAATTAACTCAAGTTAACTAAAACAACTGTAAATGTTAAGACTGGCTAGTCCCAAAGTATTTATTCACTGCCCCATTTCATCAATGCAGCAAATGTTTGCTCTTTACCCTGCTGATCAGCCTAGGGTAATGAACAAATGTTTGCAGTTGGAAACAAATGAGCTCCATTCTAGCCTTACTGTGTGCCATGGAAAACACTTGCAAAGGAGGAAAACACTACTCATTAAGTAGGGAGCCTCTGACCCTGGAGCAAAGCCACAGGCCTTGTGCTACAGTAGCCTTTGCCTTCCCTGTGGTGGCTGTGGGCTGAGGTGAGAGCTGGCCTGGCATCGCCCAAGAGCCCAGTGCCCCTGATGCCTGGGCTAGCTGCCTGCAGCTGTGGGGAGTTTACTGCCCCCCGCTCCCGGCATCGTGGGAGGCTTGAAATAAAAACTTCCAGGAGCTGCACAGACTCAGGAGGAAAGGGATCTGCCCCAATCTGCTGCTGTTGGTGTTCTGTGAGGTCCCAACCGCGGAAGGTGCTGGCCTTGGGGCCGGGTGGGGAAGGGCGAAGGAGGCTGGGAACCGGCGAGTGAGGGTGAAGCGGGACTGTGGCCCCAGGGGTTCACCCGAAGGTTTCCTCCAGTAGCAGTGGGGCTGCCAAGTGGTGGTGGGAGGGTGTGATGGTGGAGCCACAGGCCGTCCTCGCCTCCAGAGCTGGTGGTGTAAAATGGCATCCCTCAGGGCGAGTGGCCTGGTGAGGCAGTGGGTGCTGTTGGGGATATGTCCCAAGGTGGATTTTTTGAGCCAAACCCTCCCATACTGTGTGTGGAGGCCCCGTGCGTGGGAGGAGAGAGAGCAAACATTGCCTTGCTGCAGGCTAGCAACGCTGCAGGGAGGGTGGTGAGGAAATTAATGTTAATGGGCTCAGAGGACTGGGGAGACATGGGGACAGAAAGCATGAAGTGGGTAAATGGAGGCCTTGAGAGAGTGCTATTTATATGGGCAGCCTGTAACAGCAACTATTTTTGAGAGGATGTCAGGGCTGCAGGCTGCTAAGCGTGCTCTTCTGCATCACCGGGTGAATTGCATGAAGAAGAGTAAAATTTTGTGCTCAGCCAGTCTCTCTGCAGCATTCGACCTTGTCCTGCTCTGGGTCTCAGTGCTGCCTGGTGCTCCCACACGCTGTGCAGGGAGCAGGGTGCAGCCCCCCCACGGGGCTCGTCTGCACTGCTTTGTATAAACTCACATTGTTTTACATAAGTTTTTTTCTGTTTTGTTTTTTTTAAAGAGAGGATTTCAAGATCAGTTGGTCATGTCCGCTGTCTGGAAGAGCCCCATCCCTGGCATCATGCACCTTCCTGATGGACTGGGTGGCTGTGGCTGCTGAGGGGTGAGAGCTGAGTCATCCTGGCCTAAGTACCAACAGCCCTCTCCGGTCACCCTGGGGAGAAAATGCACCGCTGCCCTACGTATGTGGGCGTCAGTTTGGCTCTCTAAAAGGTAGGCTGGGAAACAGGTTCTAAGCCCAAATGGTAACTATGAGTTGTGTTGAGGCTCGCAGAACCGTGTTGGAGGATTTTGTAAGATGGTGGGTACTGAAGCTACTGTGAGGTGATGGTGTTTCCAGAGACAAAATGTATTGGGAACTGTTATTCCTCCTATGTCTGAACATGTGAAAAAGAACAATAAAGCGTAAGGAAATAATGAGGATTTTTTTAAGTCTCATAGCTAGCTATGCTTTCTGGCTTCTTTTCTGGTTTTTGGAGGTAAGTGGGAAATACTTTTTCTTTTTTAGTCAAAGCCACATGTATCTGCTCTGGAGTTTTGATGTCAAATGGCTTAAATTTATGTGTGTGTGTATATTCATATAAATATATATACATATACACACACACATACACAGACGAACTTTTTTTCCAAAATGAGTTGCTTATGAGGTTTCAAAAGCCATGTTTCTATGATTGTTTTTGTGTTGCTTCAGTAACTCTGGAGCATTTATCCATGTAATAGCATGGTCTTCTGCTTCACTGCTTATATAGACCTCATGCTTCAATAGCTTTGTTTGATAGGATTCAGATGAAATGCTGCTTACTGTGTTTTAAAGCTTACTTACTGCGAATAAGAAAAACAGACATTTAAAAAGACGTAATTGGATTGACTTAAGAGGCTAATTAGGTTTCAACATATATATTAAAATATAAGATGGAACAACTTGTTTGTAATTGATGTAAATGTTGCTGTGTGTTGTGGTAGAACAGAAATGTGAATTATTGGCAAATACAGTCTTTGCAAATGAAGATATCTTAATTCCTTGTGCAAATAAAAAATCCTAATTGGTAGTGTATTTTAGGGATTGATTATGAAAGTTGTTTCAGGTAGGTAAATATCTATGTGACCTTAACAGAGTCTTCACAAGACAACAGTAGAACAATCATTACAGAGCACATGTAATGTTGATCTAGATTAGCCTACAAGAGCAGGCTTAACCATTATATTACCAGTACTCCAAAATAATTAATCTAACCGAGTTGAATTTCGTGTCCTGGAAGATAAATGAAACTCAAACAGATGAAAATTAATCCAGGAGTGGTAGATTCAGAAGGTTAGTCTTCACATCTCAACTCAGTAGTCATATGCATCTCCATCCACTTTGTTCAGCAGTTGCATCTCCAGCTCCAGTTCAGCAGTTACTTTCAATGTGCCCCAGAGACAGATAAGGTTATTCTGGAACAAGTAAGAAAGCAGATTTTGGAAGCTGACAGTCTTACCAGCAGGGCCTTCTCATATGTCACTGAAGTTCCAGGTCAGGCTCTGGTATTAGTGATTCTACAAGTAACACAAAGGAGAAAGATCGCCTTTCAAATGAGTTCCATACATATGAAACCTAATAGCTTAATCCCCAAACCTGGAATTCAATCCAGGCTTGAAAGCAACTGGTTGTACCTGGGGCAGGAGGGATGTGACAGGTATTTGGGCAACTCCCCATGAACTATTTGTGACTGCTGGAGTCAGTAGGTTCTATTAGATAATGTCTACAGGCTTCTTATATTCACTCAGTTTACCCCCTCAAAATTTAGCAACTAAGAGATTTGTAGTGTCTAGGAGGCTTTCTCCCTAGCAAGGAAATGACTATCAGCTAGAGAGACTATCAGGAGAAACATGACAAATTGAGGTTATTATACTGTCTCCAGAGTACTCTCCAGACTCCAGCCCGTAAGATGTAGCTGTCTGCCAAAAATGGCCAGAAATCTAGATTGAAGATTTGCTTCATCCTTTTTTAAGAAGCAGGAAATGTTGACATCAGATGCTTACTATTCCTTTATTAGTGGTTATCTTGGGACCACCGTTTCAAGGACTCTTCTGTTTGTGGTTCAGGAACTTCCCCACAAGAAGTGCATGCAGAATCTACTTGAGCTATGGATATGAATCTGTTACCTATTTACCATGAGAAGATAAATCACCTCTGACCTGAGAGCAAGAACTTTAAACACTTGGAAAAGAGAACTTGCTGTTCTGTCACTTAAATCCAGAGACAAATGTTTTTTCCTCATTTGGTCTTGCAGATTCTCTTTTTAAGTGTGTGCAATGAGGTAAACTGATTCTAGCCCTTCGAAAGTTGCTGCAAGACAGCTTTAACTGGAATGCTGAAAGTCTAAACTCCGTGTATAATTCATTTTTATCTGATATTTTTTCTGTCTTCTCCCCCCCCCGGGCCTTTACAGATTCATTATAAAACTACACTGCTGAGTGCAGGATGGAGTGTGACCACTGTCTATATTGTAAAACTCAAGTTTGTTCTGAGAAAAGCCTAGGCTGTGTGCTTGTGATAATCTTTGTCCAAGCTGGTTTTCCTGTTGTCTGAGTAGGTCAGATGTTGGTGGGGCTGAATCTACAACAACCAAACTCATCAAACTCAGACGCTCAAGCTAAGGGTTTCTTAATTACAGCATGATTACCTTCAGTAAGAGACACCTGAATCTGCAGCAGAGAGGAGGAAGAAGCACGTGGGTTGCGGAGCTGGTCTCTACTATCTACTGGAAATATGAAAAATGTAAAATGGAGGAGCATGAGGTCTAAAATAAATTGCCTAAAATGAATTATTCTGTATAATAAACACCCCTCAATGATGAACACCATCTGACTGGAAAAAATAAAAGGTTAAATCTTGTCAGAGCGCAAGTATACGTGGTGAGCCATTTAGAGTACCAGCACAGTAGTCTGGGTTTTGTAGCTGGAATGATTTGGCTAATCATTTCTCTTCCCTTGTTTCAGTGGATCAAGAGAACCCAAAAAGGATGAAGCCCATGTAATACTCATTGTTCACATCTCAGCCTTGGATTTGTCTTATGCCAGAGATACTCTTATGTTTTATTGCTTATGTTCTTAACATAAGTAACTAGAGATACAGAGTTACTTGAATCACCAGTGTGTGTAAGCTGGAAACCAGGGGCATGCTGATACCTGAAGTTCCTGTGATTGACCCTTGACTCTGGCATAAGAGTATAACATTTTTGGAAAAACTCTCATAGAAGATAGAACAGCCAAGTGTAGACTTGGTCTGCTCATCCTAGATGGTATAGCTCTGCGTGGCAGGAGACTAGCTGAAGCTATTGATAAATGAATAGTATTATCCCTGGTAAATAAAAGTGTATGTTTTGTAAGACTCCCATGCCGGTAAGTAACAGACTGACATGGTGCCCAGTTGAAGTGATTTGGGAATGTCATGGAAAGCTAAGCTTTTCAAAGAATTAAGATACAAATCTCACTTAAAGCTTGGATGAAAGATTTCTCTGTTTTCCAAATACTTTTCAAATCTGTGTATTTTTATTAAGATAGCAAACGTATCTATTTGATTTTTTGCTCATCCTCTGCAGAATGCAAGTCATGAAGTGGCTAGTAGTGTTAAACAAACCATCTGATTTAAACAGGTAGTTTCAGCAATTTTCTTTTTTTTTACACTGACCTCTTTCTGCGAAATGGTTGAGCTGTTTCTGCTGATCCATTTAAATAAATTTAATATAGCCTTAAGCAAAGAGAAGCATGAAAATTTGACTCTTAACTAGTAAAATTTGCCAAAGTTATAAGCAAGGGATAGAATTATAACAAGCGCAATGCAACTATCATTTTTCTTGCAACACAAATGAAAGTAAATGTCAGTAGAACTGAAGTGCAAGTTTGTGTAGTGGGAGAGAAGAAGAATATATTTATCAAAATCATTGCTTCTATAAATGGTGAAAAATATGTAAAATCGTACTCTTGTGTGATCTGTTACTGCATCGATACCCAAAATTAAATATAAAAAAGGGCTTTTACAGAACTATTTGATAGTTTTCTGTGAACTTTTCCATGCAAATTGCTATGGATACAGATCTTATAATGTGGTGGGAGGAAATTGATCTGTGAATTGATTTTTTTGAGGGGTACCTAAAGTCAGGTAGGAACTGATGATGCATGTGCTTTCATGCTGAGCGTGCAAGAGACAAAGTACACAGGCTTTGCTAAACTGGTGGGATGTGTGAGGACAGATAAAACAGTGAGAAATATGGTAGAACAAATCAACAGAGAAAAGATGAGCTTCCAAAAAGCTTTTATTGCTGACCATGATGATCTATGTCATACAATACCGCTTTGGTCAGTTTGGGTCATATGTCCTGACTGCATCTCCTCCCAGCTTCTTGCCCAGAAGAACAAAGGGATAAAAGTGATAAAAGATCAAGGAGAAAGGAAATAACTAGCCAGGCAACTATTTAGTGAGGAGATGCAAGCACATGGCCAGAAAAGACCTAAGAGCAGTAGTTCTGATGGCAATGTATTTGGGAAAAATTGGATGTGTAGCCAGTTTTCTGGGGTTTATTTATTTTTTTGAGTCCTCCTTGAATCTTTTTGTGCAGAATATGAGGATTCCAATAACTCCTCCAAGATTTCCAAAGGTCTGATAAGGTCTGATAACCTGAGGTGTGATAACCTACTTCAATGAACTGACCTAGTGGCACACATGCAGGTTGTCTGTGCAGTGCTAATAATTATTATCCCCCCTCCCCCTTTTTTTCCCCTTCCCCCTAGGCATGCGCTGTGTAGCACAAAATCTTACACCGATGTGTAATTCCCTGGACAGAACCATTCCAGTAGCTATGGAACATGTTTTTCACTTGCGAATTGAAGTTACGGTAACACTGTCATACAGAACATTTATGCCAGTACTCTACATATATTCAAGAGATTAGTATTTTCTAAATTCTAGCTAAAGATCTAGTAATAGCACAAGCTATCCAATCAAATGCTTAATGCCATCACCTCAGGAAGTCCCTAAGCTGCAGACTACTGAAAGTTAAGAAGGTTCACCAGAGAAGTATCACTATCCTTCATTCATCAGTCTTTTCTTCCCTACTGTACTTTGTCTATTTGACATGGAGTTATATTTTATTTTTTTTATAGCAGGCTTTATGCTGCTGTGTTTTGAATTTGTAACTCAAACAGCATTGATAACACACCAATGTTTTTGTTATTGCTGAGTAGTGCTTGCCCAGCATCGAGGCTTTCTCTTCATTCTCCTCTCTCTCCTTCTCCCTCAGTGACTAGACTGGGGATGGGCAAGAAGCTGGGAGAGGACGCAGCCAGGACAGCTGACCCAAACTGACCAAAGCGATACTGTATGCCGTAGAACATCATGGTAAGCAATAAAAGCTGAAGGAAAGGAGGAGAGAGTAGGGACAGCTGTAGTTAAGCTTTGTGTCTCCCAAGTAACCATTATGTATGCTAAAGCCCTGCTTTCCATGAAGTAGACAAACATCTGCCATCCCAAGGGGAACAGTGGATAAATTCCTGCTTTGTTTTGCTTGCAGATGCAGCTTTTGCTTCTCCTATTAAAATGTCTCTTTTGATCTGCTGGTCTTCTTGTTTCCCCTCTGTTTTGTACCCTTCCCAAGGGATAGGGAAGTGACCAAGTTGCCATGTAGGTGTTTGACTAATGGTTTGGGTCAACCCACCACAGGCCTTTTTGATGCACAACATGGGGCTTAAGAGATTCGCCGTAACACCAGATTTGATTGTAGTGTGCTAGACTGAATTTACAGCTGTTATAACTGCTTAGCTGTTAATCAGCAGGCTCCTGTGCTTGCCATGGGGCTCGTTTACTTTGTCGTATATTAGAGCCTGTGGCTTGTTAGTGGCTGGTTTTGGTTTTTGCTGTTTGATACACTGCTTGTCACCTTACTTTGACATGCCTTGCAACTTTGTAGAGATTGCAATGGATATACATTTGACATGTGGTAACCCATGGTTTTAGTAGTATGTTATAGGAAGTGCTGTAACAGGAACCACCCAAATGAATGGAGGATGAACCTTACAAGAAACTGGGCAGGTGTGGTTGTGACTCAGCCTGAATTGGCTTTTCCTTCTCAACAACACAACAAACCATGTCGTCTGTTCTGAGTAACCACTGTAACAAATGGAGCCCAAGCCATGGACTGAACAAACTCAGTGGACTTCTATGGTCTTCTCAGCTTTCTCCTATTTTCTCCCCCTCCTACAGGACATGTGAGTGAGCAAGCAGCTGTCTGGGTGTTTGGCTGTTGGCTGGGTTCAACCTACCACACCCACTCATCTGTTACAAGACAAATTTAAAAAAAAATTCTTCTCCTTGGATATGGGTGTTACCTCTCCCTTTCAAAAGCTTACAGTTCTCCCTGATCAGAGGAACTAAAGGAAAGGAAAATGGGAAGAAACCAACTGCGAGATGCTATATGAGACAGGAACTTAGCCTAGAGGGACCTTTCATGTGATCCAGAAAAGTTTTTTCTGTTCTTGATAGTGAAATTGTACTTCTCAGTCTCCCTTATATTTTGATTCATTCATGTTACTTGGTTTTGGTACCTTCTTAGCAGAAAGGCAAGTTCAGCTAAAACTTAAACTGAGATTTGTAGTACACAAGGAATCACTCAAACTTATAAATGGGTAGTGTATGCTGATGTGAAGACTGCAATTTTGGCTCAAGATTTGTTAATTTGTGATTGATCAGAGGGTAAAAAACCTCATGTTGTGGTTTAACCCCAAACAGTAAC
>KL289020.1:4750-15955 GCA_000699545.1 Podiceps cristatus | reverse complement strand
AAGGCCAGGTGCAAGGTCCCGCATGTAGGTCAGGGCAATCCTAAGCACAGGTACAGGCTGGGTGGTGAATGGCTCAAGTGCAGACTTGAGGAGAAGGACTTGGGGGTGGAAGTGGATGAGAAACTTAGCTTCAGCTGGCAATGTGCGCTTGCAGCCCAGAAAGCCAACCATACCCTGGGCTGCATCAGAAGCAGCGTGGCCAGCAGGTCGAGGGAGGGGATTCTGCCCCTCTGCTCTGCTCTGGTGAGACCCCACCTGGAGTGCTGCGTCAAGCTCTGGGGCCCCCAACACAAAAGGACATGGATGTGTTGGAGCAGGTCCGTAGAAGGGACACAAAGATGGTCAGAAGGCTGGAGCACCTCTCCTATGAAGCCAGGCTGAGTTGGGGCAGTTCCACCTGTAGAAGAGAAAGCTCCAAGGTGACCTTCTAGCAGCCTTTCAGTACCTGAAGGGGCCTACAGGAAGGATGGAGAGGGGCTTTTTACAAGGGCATGGAGTGAAAGGACAAGGGGGAATGGTTTTAAACTAAAGGAGGGAAGACTTAGATTAGATATTAGGAAGAAATTCTTCACCATCAGGGTGGTGAGGCACTGGAACATGTTGCCCAGAGAAGCTGTAGATGCCCCATCCCTGGGAGTGTTCAAGGCCAGGTTGGACGGGGCTCTGAGCAACCTGGTCTAGTGGAAAGGTGTCCCTGCCCATCTGTGGCACTAGATGATCTTCAAGGTGTCCCTGCCCATCCGTGGTACTAGATGATCTTCAAGGTCCCTTTCCAATCCTAATCATTCTATGAATCTATGATTCTATATAAGGGTACATCTGTATCACATATACATATATATACATATTTAATGCCTAATACTACCTCTTTTATGCTTTAACAAGTAAGGAATTTACCAAAACCTCAAAATTCATTGTAGAAGATGCATAAATTAGGCTTAATCTTTGATTTATATAGATGGACTTGGATTGAAATTAATGATGCTCTAGCTATTTCTCGCAGAAACTGTCAAAATATTAGATTGAAAAGAATAACACTTTCATGGTGTAATATCTGTGAAGAGAAGCATTAGAGGGAGAATTCTGAACACTGATACAGTGCAATTGTGCATTTTAATTCTTTTAGGTACAGTTTTCACTATATTAGTTACAAACCAACATTTGTAACCAATTAGATGTCTGAGAGATATTTGAGACATGTTGTCTTCTCTTTGTGTGTGCATACTGTAATTTACTACGGATTTGAAAAATGACTGTAAGTGTGCCCTTCAATTATCTTCTCTGAAGAGTGTTGCTACTTTCCAAAAGCTCATGGGGTCAACAGTGTAGCTGCTGTCATTTTGGTAGCCAACAGAACCATATAATTGGATAGTGATGAACACCACAGTGCATTATAAAGATCATCTTTGAGACTTTTAAAGTTACAATTTTATTTTCACTCTCTTGCATCATGTTAACTTAAAATTTTAAGTGTCCCATCTCAATTAACTGGGAATTGACTGCTACTGGAGTTGAGAGTGTCTGACCATTATTGGGAGTCTTAACTATTGGCTTTTAAGACTACCTGTTTTGAATGGTAATCTTTTTCTCTATGTACTTTTCCATGACAAAACAAGTAAGGGAAAAAAAAAAAAAAAAAAAACAAACCACGACATCTCTTTTGTATATGAGCTATATACTTCTATTATAACAGAATTCTTTCAATCTCATTTGAATTTAGTATCCAGGTCCCAGAGGAGAAGAAGTAAACATATTTGCTTTTTACCTGTTTCTTCAGCAATACAGTGCTTTTCCAGATTATTCAGAATGAATTGGTGATACAAGTTTGATCTAAATCTCCCTGAATCCTCGGCAGTAAAAATATTACAATTTTTATGTGTTTTATCATACAGATTTTATCACTTTAATATGAAAATAGGTCATCCTCCACTAACCCACTGCCAAAGGATGGCATTTTTGCTATCACTGTTACCTCTGTAGTGCACTTAAATTTGATTTATGAGAATATTTTATAGTATGTTTGTCCTTAGGATGCTCCAAGCAATGACATAAAGAATACCAATGCGAATTGCTTAAAAAAAAAAAAAATAAAATCTCAAATACTTGCATGTTGATTGCCTACAGATGCAACTTCAACAACAAAACCCCAATATTTAACAAGGGTGAGGAAAAAGAAGTCATTGTTCTGAGATGTCCTTAAAACTGCTGAAAAAATAGAAGGAAGAGATGCGGAATGAAGTGTCTCCCTTAAGAACTTCAGTGTTTAAAATACAAGATAACGAAACAAAATGTGTGAAAATCTAGAAAAACAGTGTCAAGATTTTTGACTAACTTCTTGAGTATTGGCCTTCACTCAGACATACTTTTTCTGCTGGCCTTTTTCAAAATAAGGCAGTCAGAAATGAGGGCTATCCACTGAATATTCTACACACCTGCCTTCCGCAACTCACTAATGGTTTTAGATGATTCAAGTTTTGACCTTTGAACCAGGGATAGATGTGAAAGTGAATTAACAGTTGGGAAAACAAGTTTAATGGTTTTGTCTAAGCATTGATCCCTTCAATATCAAGTTTTTTTAAATACGTTCTACTTTGTGTAGAAGGAAGCTAGCTGTTCAAAATCTGTCATTTTTAAATTCTAGGGGGGGTTAGGGTGTACTAAACGTTTTCTTTCATTTACTTTAGTGTGTGTATCTTTAGGGGAATCTGTCTTGAATTGGATAAGTAGATCTTCAGTTTGATCCTTCCATGTTCAAATACCATTAAACACTTCAGTTTTGGTGTTGAAATTGTTTTCTCTATCTCCTTTGGAAGACAAGGCATTTCAGAAATTTAGACAGTAAATAGTAACTGGATTAATCAGTAGAAATCTGGAAAAAAAAAAAAAAAAAAAGATTATTCTTAACTGAGAGGTTTTCTTTCTCTTTTGTTTTTTATACTGTGACTTAGTATTCATAAAGGATGCAATTTAGAGCTCTTGAGTCCATTATAAGTACCAAAACAGGTTTTTGTCTTTAAAAAATATATATGTATCTTACTCTGTTAGTATCTAGCGTTTAGAATATATAGAACTAATTGTTCTGAACAAACAAGCATCATCTAAAGTAAAAAATATGCAACATATCTGCGTAGCTTTCAAGATGTTGTGTGTCAAGTAATAAATAACTACAATCTGTTGCAAAACTGAGGTCTTTGTTTAGTCAGAGATCCTGTTTTGTCTTCCACAAAAGTCTTTATGTTTCCTTCTGTGTGCCTTTAACAAGTATATACTCAGCATCTCCACTAAACTGCCCTACCTTGCAAAAAAACATTTGGAAATCATAATCATACAGTGTTGACCATATTATGCACATTCTTTCATTCAGAATTTCACATCGATTTAAGAAGGATATATCCCTTGCTTCAAAATCATGTAATTCCAGCATCTGAGACACAGTCTGCATTAACTCGTTGAAATTTGGGGCCTATGGTAAGGCTCAGGAGTTCTTGATTGTTGCCAAATAGGCTGCAGTGATGCAGATATTATGGAGCTTTAGTCTGCAAACATTTACTCCTATAATGCCCCCTTTTTTCCTGCAGATAGCTTAAATCATGGACTACTTTCATGAATATGAATTTACACAGGTTGGGGCCAGATTTCTAAAATGACATTTTACTTTTTTTTTTCATGTTGACATTCTTCATAAGCAGTAGATGCTTCAATATATCTAAAAAGCACTTTGCAAGGTACCAAGAACAATTCACTCTCTGGTTAGTGACTATCTAAACTGGTTGTATCTCAATTTTTGATACTAATGCAGAAAGCTGTTTCACAAATGAGGATGTCTCATATTGTTTCTGTGAAACTTGTGTCCTTTTGGACCATTTCAGTTGTATTTTTTACCTTCTTTTTTGTTCAATGGTAATTGAAGCAGCAGAGAGAAAAAAAAATCATATGTGTGAAGACCGGTGTTCACCCCACTGGTTCTGAAAATTTTGACATAGCTTTCATTAGCAAAAGTTTCCTGGTATTGTTATGGAATTCTGGTCAAGATATAGGCAAATGCAAAATATCTCTGAGCATATTCTCTTAACAGCAGAAACTTAACATAGATATGGAAATCCTATACTGAAGTCCCTCCATCCAATACATCTCACTTAGACAATTAATAGGAAAAATTACAAGATTACAGTTTGTTTGGGGCTCCATCCCTCTATCTGATTGGCTGCAAACAGATAACTGTCTATTCATTGGATCAAAGAGTAAAAATAGGGACTGTTTTGGGGGCTAGCAGACAGACACCACCTAATGTTTGAGTGGCCAAGCTTTGGTTCTTGCTCTAATGAATGTCTTAATTATCTGTACTAGGTAGAACAATTCCATCAAGAGAGACTAAGAAAAACTATATCTAATCAAGTTCCCAGCATGTAGCAAATGTTAATTTGCTATGGCATAGGTGCATTTAAATGGTTACTAGTAGCAACACCAAGCAGAATCCTTAATCTGTAGCATTGTTAAGGTCAGGGTTCATAATTATTTATGGTATATCAAGCATGTAATTATTTCAATGTATATTCCAATCTGATTACAGACTATGTTTCAAGGACGCAAGATTTTTTTTACAAAATACAATTATGCTAATAAATAAAATAATCAGTACAATGCTCAGGCTAATGTAGAAAGCATGGACTCATTTTGATTTTCTCATACTGAATCATTCTGTTTCTAATGAAAACTCACCTACCTTATCATGTGGGGAAATTTTTGTGACAGTAATCCATCACTGATGTTCTTCATTTTCCAATCTTCATATCTGGTCAGATAAAAGATTGGTGCAAGTGGATTTCTGTTGACTCTTAGAAATAGAAATCATCCTACACATTTGCTTTCGCAAAATGCAAGGTTCATGTTGTATCTTTCATTACTAACTCTGAGTGAATTACTCAAAAAGAAATACTGTGCATATTGATGAAATTATTCCTATAAATTTGTTTCAGCAAAGCTCTCGAATATCTGAACTGTTAGACAGGAATTTCATTTTGCTTTTAGACCAAAATTATGTTTCAAAAAACTCAAGCAGATATGGTCTCTGTTATTTGGTGATGGATGTTGTCTACACATTGTATGTCCTATGGACATTATATCTTCACAACATGTGACAGATCATGTCATTATTGAGAAATGACATAGCCAGGCTTAAAATAAGCTTCTCAGTTCTTTCTCTCAGTTATTTCAGAAAAGGAAAGGGTATATATTTTTTTTTATTATTATTTTTTCATTTTCATCTGGTGAAGCTAAATATTGGGGTTTCTTCCCTCATGATCGTTGCAATACAGAGTTGATTTTTTTCACCATGATCCTAAGTTCAGTTTCCAATAACCCATGTGCATACAGATGTAAACTCGTAGAGATTACTGTGACCATAACTTTAGTAGATCATCATTTTAACAGAAGTGAATCACCTGAACATAGAAAGGTATGACAGATGTGATGACCAAGTCAATGATTAAATGGCCTGAATTTATCAGTGATTTTCCCAAATTACCTGCAACAGTTGCATAGCATCACAGGATCTTACTGTAAAGTCAATGAATCGATACAAATAACAAACTCATACCTGGTTCCTAGAACAGCTGACCAAGCCATGAGAGCCAGAATGGTCATCTTGAATCATGGTATGACAAGAAATATAAGACATATTTACACAATATTGTACTGGCACACAATTGTTACTGGCAAGATGATTCTGAAATTTCTTCTTCTTTAACCCTAGTATTATCAGATAGACTTAACAATTTGTGTACCAGATTGCTTTGTAATGTGTTATGATCCTTTGAAAAGAAATCACACTCAATTTGGCAGCTTTAATGTGTAAATGTTTGTGTGTGAGGGATCTAGCATTTGTCTTGAAGTTATAATTTAGGAACTGACTTCAAAGGAATAGATGTTCATCTGAATTACAGAGAAAGAACACAGAAAGTTTAATGTGTTCTTATTTTATGAAGATGTTGCAATGTCAGTATTTCCAAATGAAAAAGAAAAGACAGAAAATACTGTAAAGATGAGACATCATTTGCTTTGTGGATGCTGATTGAAGTAACATTGAAAAACACAGAGTAGCAAAGCAAGCAAGTCAATAGCGATTTGTTTTGGGGTTTTGTGGTTGATTTGTTTGTTTTTGTGGTTTTTTTGTTTGTTTTTTTTTTTTTTTCTCTTTTTCTGCATTCTTTATACTCCCAAAATCTCACAGCTGATGTAATCACCTCTGTGCAGCTGATCCAAATTAAGTGTTTTCTTCATCTACACATCACTTCCTGCATTCTTCAGTTCTGTACTTTAGCATGTGCAGGAATGTTGATCTGTTGATCTGAGGATAGGAAGGTGCTACAGAGGGATCTGGGCAGGCTGGATGGATTTGTTGAGGCCAATTTTATGAGGTTCAACAAGGCCAAGTGCTGGGTCCTGCACTTGGGTCACAACAATCCCATGCAATGCTACAGGCTTGTGGAAGAGTGTCTGGGAAGCAGCCCAGCTAAAAAGGACCTGGGGGTGTTGGTCAACAGCTGCCTGAATATGAGCTGCGGCGTTCCCTGGGTGGCCAAGCAGGCCAATAGCATCCTGGCTTGGATCAGAAATAGCATAGCCAGCAGGACTGGGGAAGTGATTGTATCTTTGTATTCAGCACTGATGAGGCTACGCCTTGAATATTGTGTTCAGTTTTGGGCCCCTCACTACAAGAGGTATAGGTGCTGGAGTGTGTCTGAAGAAGAGCAATGAAGCTGGTGAAGGGTCTAGAGCACAAGTCCTATGAGGAGTGGCTGAGGGAGCTGGGGGTGTTTAATCTGAGTAGAGGAAGCTGAGGGGAGACCTATCTCTCTCTACAACTACCTGAAAGAAGGTTGTAGCAAGGTGGGCATCAATCTCTTCTCCCAAGTAACAAGCGATAGGATGAGAGGAAATGGCTTCAAGTTTCACCAGGGGAGGTTTAGACTGGATATTAGGAAAAATTTCTTGATGGAAAGGGTTATCATGCATTGGTCCAGGCTGCCTAGGGAAGTGGTTGAGGCACCATCCCTGGAGTTATTTAGAAGATGCGCAGATGTGGCACTTGGGGACATGGTTTAGTGGTGGACTTGACCATGCTAGGTTAATGGTTAAACTTGGTGATCTTAAAGATCTTTTCCCACCTAAACAATTCTATGATTCTATGACCTTCACTTTTTAATAGTCCTATTTGAGATATAAAAATCAGTCTCAAAACTGTTCTTCATTTTTTCCTCTCATAATGGAGGCAATGATATGGTGCTATTTTTGAAGACAAATAATGTCTCTGTGGCAGGCCTCACAGAAAAGTCTGTATGCTCAATCTGTTTTTAAAAGCTGAAGACCTTCCTATTTGTATTTTATTACTGCAGTATCTGTCAACGGTGTGGTTTAGGGTTTCCTTAATTTTTTTTTTTTTTTTTTTTTTTTTTTTTCTCCCAGTAAATGAATGAGATTCAGAGTTACTGAAAGAGAAAGTAAAGATGAATTTATGACCAAAATATCTCCTCCTTTCTCTTCTTTCTGCTGGTGTGGCTTCATGATGTTTAGTCAAGCACAACTCACCGTCAGGACAAGTCACCAAAAAGATGCTCTGAAATCCTAAAATTGTTAAAATGCTTGTCCTAGTCCTACCATGCTTAATGCATCCTTCTGGAACTAAGGATCCTGGGACTCCCCCAGCTCTGCCTTCCTCAGTCAGCAGAAGTAGGTGAATCTTTGTGAGTTTGTATATAGACACACAGAAAACTGCATCTGATTCTAATAATTCATTTTTGCCATTTTGGCTTTCATAAACTGAATGATCATGAGAATTGACCTGACGTAGAACAAAAAGCTCCATGCTGATACAAAATCTATTATGTAATGATAAGTCAATATATATTTCCTATGGCTTTACTAAATTTGAAGTATTAGAAACATCTTTTCATAATGTTAATGAGAGAATTTGAATTATAAATATTACAGTTTAATTGATTGTTTTTATGAGCTGATGCAGCTAAAGGAAATCTTACATGATCTCTTTTACAAGGTAGCTTAAGACGCTTCATGGTCCTGTATATACATTTATCATTATCATGGCATAGGGATTATCATGCACAAGGTACAGGTGATTCAGAAGATCAAAGAAATGCTAATAATAATGGTTACAGTAGCAGTAAAATCTAGCTAAGATTGGCTCATTTTTTTCTAGAATTTCTGTTGTTGGCTTTTTGGTGGTTTTTTTTTTTTTTTTTTTTTTGTCTGTTTTTTAATTTTGTTGGGAAAGAATAATTGCTTAATGGGCAACATATGTTTCATGTAGCTATTCCTTTTTCACAATGTTTCATCACATCCTCTTCCTTCCTTACATGGCATCATTTATCCTGTTATAGGGTGGAAATAATACCATCTGAATTACAGGGAGTGATAATAACTGCTAATGAAAACAATAGAGAAGCAGAGCTAAGAATCAAGACAAAGGATAAAAATCCTCTGGATGAGAAACCCAATAGCGGAAATAAACTAATTAGTGTGTGGTTGTAAATTAAGATGTAGCTTTCAAAAACGCCTGAAGGAATCCAGTACCAGTTTTCAGTGAAAGTTAGATGTTGAATTTCTAGTAATGTACATTGTATCTCTTTAACAGTCCCACCCTCAAACCTTCTAAAGCGCAGTCATCTCATTGAGTATTTTCTATAAATACTTCCATAAACGCTAGTGGAAGGTCTGTGAAAATAGCAGTTCATATAGTTACAGTGCAAAATCAAAAGAGCAGAGGCAGTTCCTTCTTTCTCCCTTCTTCATTTTAATGTAATAATGGCTCATTCTGCATTTAGTTGACATCTCCATGTATGAAACCCTGCTTCTCTAATGAGTTGTATCATTCATTCATGTCTTTTACAGCAGTTTTCTTTTCTCAGACAAAACTTTACAGATATCTAATGTTTCTGCAAACCAGTGAAATCTTTAGGCAAATCTCAGGTACTACATTGACAACAGTTTTTTATTTAGATAAAAATATTGTGCCACTAAACTGGAAGTTGTATGCAAAATACACATATCAAAACAAGGAAATCACCATAAACTTGCATTCCCTCAGACAGATGTACCAGGCATTTGGCCATGTGGAATTTTTTTAAATGCAGCAACTTCACAACTTCAGGTAACGTTCAACAAGAGAGGTGTCTGGTGCTCAGTAACTTAGAAACAATCCCCTCTTTGAAAGCCCTGTATTCTGGGTACGATGACAACATCTAACAAATAAGGTGAACAAGACAGCAGGATTATACATTCTACTTAGGCTTATAAAAAATTTGGTAAATTGTCTATCAAAAAATAAATAGTCATCATTTCTTCATTCAGGTGCAAATCTGAAGAAAGTCCATTTAAAGTAACTTGCATGATGGCATTATAATTATGGGCTGCGTAAAAGCAAAAATTGTCCTGCAAGACCAGAAAGGGAAGTATAAATTGAAAATGGGCATAATGAAATGAAAAAGAGTGAAAAACAATACACAGACTTAACACTGAAATTCACATTTGAAGTCTAGAAGCAATGAAGTAATTCTTATGTTCATGAGATAGTACTCTAAGAAGCTGGTTGGATCTGTGAAAAGGTTTTGCCTTTGTAGACAGAGGCAGAGGAATCAGACAAAATGGCGATCTGTATGACATATATATCTGTCAAACCATGATAAACAAATAGTCTTTAGGAACTTTTCATTCTTCTTTCCCAAGCAATGACAGAATAGATTATAAGAACAGTGTGGTTTATTCTATGCAGTGATAAGTGTTAAAAACTTTATTTTAAAATGGTCATTGTACCATTAAGCCTTTAAACATTAAGTCAGAGGCGGTGAATATGATGATAAGGGCAACAGAAACTATCGTAGGCAAGTAGAGTATCTGCAAAAAGGGATCCAACAGCATGGTGTAACTGTGGGGTGACATTCAAACTGTCATTTTCTTGCTCTAGTGTATGGGTCTTGCATCCGACCAAGGGTCACTGAGACCTTGGGAGTTACTTCAGGTTTGACTCATATCTCAAACACTTAAATGACTTTTCTATTGGTGTAAACAGATAAAAAAACATGATAGGTTAGAAAAGGAATACCAAAATGAAACTTAGGCATGGATGACAGATTTTAATAAATAGAGTCAAGCTTAACAATTGGAGAAGGGAATACGGGACAAGAAAAAGAAAAATTAAGAGTGATAAGATTGAACAATGGAGTAGGAGTGAAAACAGTAAAAGAGAGATAGAACAGGAAAAACAAATGCCTTAAAGAATTGTAATTTAATTGACATGACAGGCTTGAATGCAACAATATTGCGGGGAAAAAAAAAAAAAAAAAAAAAAAAGAGCAGGTATACATGACATTGAGAAAGAAATAAAATGAGAATATAGAAACAGTATCTTCAACCTCTGGAAAAAGTGGGCCAGATAAGAAAATATCTCAGTATAGATACTTCTAGCTTTCCATTCCATTATTATTAATACTTGCAGTGAATAAACTTAAATATATACAGACATAAGTACATAATTTTTAAACTCATCCATACTTTGGCAAATAACATTGGCTCATAGATGGTTTTCTTTGTATTTTTCATGAAATTACTTTTGTATTTATATTTACATATATGTTGAATTTTTTATGAAAACCTATGAAAATTAATTGACTGTCTATGAAAAACATTGTTAGATAAACATCTGATTCAACTTTCATTTTTGGCAATAAATGAAAGTCATACGAAATAGACTGATAATGCTTTTGAAAGAAAGAAAAAGAAAAAACCTATATCTGTAGCTAACGTTACTTGTTACACTGAATGCTTACTACAGTGAATGGCATTTGGGAGGTGCAGTGACAACTGGCTACTTTGTGTGCTGCAATGCAAAGGAGCAGTACTGGTGGGCTGACATGGAAAAGATAGAAATTTTGGTGGGTTTTTTGGAATGTTTTGTTGATTTTGTTTCTTTTTCTTTTTTTTTTTTTTTTTTTTTTTTTCCTTTTTTTCCCCCCCCTTGGAGAGGGGGTTAACTCTTCTAGAAAAATTTCTCACTGCTTTATAAAAAGCCTCAGATACTCTACTGGTCTTGTTAACACAGCAGAAACAAACCAATCAAATGTGTTTTATCCCACAGCAGCAAAAGGTATTTCATTCTTTCCCACACTCCTTTAATCTTCACTCACAAAAATC
>JMFS01135321.1:0-13943 GCA_000699545.1 Podiceps cristatus | reverse complement strand
ACCCAAAACATTCTATGATTCTATGACATTCCCTTCCCTCTTTGAATCTAGTTTAAAACCCTCTCGATAAGCCCTGCCAACTCATGAGAGAGATTCCTTTTCCCCCTTTGAGACAGCTGAACTCCATCTGTTACCAACAGGCCTGGTGCTGTATAAATCTCCCTATGATCAAAAAACCCAAAATTCCACTGATGGCACCAGCCTCTGAGCCACATGTTAATCAGGTGAGTTTTCCTGTTCCTTTCAGTATTCTTGCCTGCCACTGGCAGGATTGAGGAAAACACTACCTGTGCTCCTGATCCTTCAACCAATCGCCCCAGTGTCCTAAAGTCCCTTTTGATCACTTTTCGACTTCTCTCTGCAACCTCATCACTGCCAACCTGGATAACCAATCCAGGGCAGCAATCAGTGGGCAGCAATCAGAGGGCCATACCAGATCAGGGAGTCCCCTAGCAACATCTCTCACCTGGGCCCCAGAAAGGCAGCAGACTTCCCTGTGGGATGGGTATGGTCAGCATATTGGGCCCTCTGTTTGCCTCAGAAGGGAACCCTTTTTTTCTTAACAGAGGCAGTCATAATGTGTGGGGCTGACTGACTCACTCTAGGCAGCCCTCCGGATGGACCTTTATCTACATCCTCATTTGCCCAGCCCTCATGTTCCAGAGCACCATAGCTGTTTGTCTAAGGGCAACTGGGAAGGTGAGGGAGGCCAGGAGGGGATTTGCCTGCTGCCCTGACAGGGACCCGTTTCCATTCTCTCACATCTCTTAGGACCTCTCCTTCTGCTTGGTGGAAAGAGGGTAGGGGATTCTCTGCTTCTTGTGGAGCCTCCATCTGCCACCTTGATCAACACCCCTGTCAAGGGGTTGATCTTGATCAACACATGTCTCAAGGCCATGCTAAATTACAGTAGGTTGTTCAAGGCCTTGTGCAGTTGACTTCTGAATATATCCAAACGTAGACTGGTAGATAAGGCAAAAGGCACTTGGGTAAAAGGTAACATTCAGAGAGTGTGCTTTGCTATGCAGCTGAATGCCCCAAGCAGCAAAGCTCTCTGGCTTAAAAGACTTAGTGAAAAGAACTGAAATATTACTGGGCTTATTCTGCCTTGTAGGATCATGCCTTGAACAAGAACAAGTAGAAAGACTGTGAATGCTCTCTAAGAGGGCTGGAAAGAGAAAGCATTCTCTGAGCTTGTGCAAAAAGTATTCTTAGGGGTTGCCAAATCCAGAAACCTCACATAAGCAATGCTGACACAGCTCCAAGTCCCCAGGTCCAACCAAGAGCAAGGTTGAGTGGATATTTCCAACAGGCACACACACAAACACATGTAGGTGCTGTACACATACAAATGGCCAGCCATGATGATCAACATGGGCAGAAACACTCACCAGTCATGCAAACAGAAACAGCACCACCAATGGCCTCACCCTACTCCCCTTTCTGGCTGGTCAGGATGCAGGGCTGTTATTGGGAAATATATATGCATTTATATACAATATGGATCCCTGCAACAGCTGCCCTTAAACATTCAGTCTCCAGTAGCTGACTCCCCATTTGCTCGCACCTGTGCAAATAAGCACCTGAAGCTTCCAGCTCCACTCCTCTTCCCTCATGCATCCTCGCTCATTGATACACCCCTTCACACAGATATACAGGTACACTATGGATCCTCTACTAACTGGTCTTAGGCGTGCAGTCTATCCAGTAGCAGCCTTGCATTCTTGTTCTCCTAGGTTGCTGGCACTTGAACATGTGAGCCCCCAAGGCCCGCAGCTGGTTGCTGTAGTGCTGCCCCAATCCACAGAACCCCACTTACATGTACAAACACATGCACAGGCACACACACTCAGCCTACCCAGTAGCTGGCCCTTGGATCGTCTTGTCTCCAGTTGCACAGACAATACACAATACACAGACAGGACTCTCAAAGAACACCCAGAACTTACGGTCTCCCCAATAGTTGGCCTGGATCTCCTGATCCCCTCAGTAAATAGCTCCTCCAGCTGTCTCACTCACAGACACACACACATACAAACAGGTATCTCATTCATCCCCCAGATTATCTGGTCTCTCCCTGGCTTCCCAACCCACTCACTTTACTAATCAAACCACTTACTCTACTAGTTTGGCTTGGTATTTGCTAGAGATCACAGACTCACTCATGTAAGTTTGCTCGCTCCAGTTCCTGACATCACAGATGTACAAATCCTATGACATGTGGTACAGCTTGATCGTGGCACTTGATTTTCATCCATTCCACGCTCTCCAGGGGCTGGCAGCACTGACACATGGGCCCCTATGACCTGTGGTTCAACTCCAGTTGCTGGCATTTAAATGTCCATACATGCACATACACACAAAATAAATCCCCCTCATCCAGGTAACTAGTGAAAAACTGAATTTAATAAGAAGATGGGATAGACCACAGTGATCAGGTGCAGGTCAAGGTCTGACAGGTGTACTGACCAGCAACCTGTTTACACATGACTGGACCCTTACATCTCTGTTTTCTCACACTTGATGCTCCCCTAAACCACCTTGATCTCTCCCCTAAACAACCCACAGTAAGTTTTGCAGAAGCCCCAAATTATCTTCTTTACATCCCATAATAAGTCCTGTGCGCCTGTTGGCAGTAACCCCTGTCAATCTGTAAGGTGCTTCAGAGAGCACTTCTACTAACTTATCTTAATGGGTTCCATTCCCAGCAATGGGCTGATCACTGTGACAGCTCTGGGAGAAGCTGGGTCAGTGTGTTTATTTCTCTATTAGGTTATTCATGTTGCCCTGACTTTCAGTATTACTCTGTGCTCCTTTGAGTGTCGGGAGGCAAGCCTTTCATCGTGCAAATGAACAAATATATTTGTATATGTGGGCTATCACTTGGAGGCAGAATACAATGAAACCTTTGGGAAGCCTTAAATGCTCTAAACTTCTTCCAAAACTAAACAGCTATTGCAGTGAAGTAAAAAATACATTAATGGCTAGTCAAATATGCAACTGTAACAAGTATTTTTTCAAAGTTGAGTTGACAGAACAAGTAAAAAACCAAAAATACCAAAAAAACCCCACTTATTCTTAACTACTCAACACAAAGATTACTATTTTTTGACCAAAATACCTTTTTTACAGTTCAGCTATGACTTAACATAAAAAAAAAACAAGCTACAGAATTATAAAATATACCTCTTAATATAAGAGAATATATACAAACCCAATGTATATGAAACAAATGAGTTTGATTTTTTTCTTGGATAAATCTATATTGTGAAGTCATTCCTGCAATGAATCTTCCTGTATTACTTCTGTACTCATACGAAATTAATTTTAAAAAGCTACTTGGAGCCAATGGGATATGTATTTACCGAGTTCCATGAAGTATGATATTTTTTAGCCATTTGCTATGTCAGAGCAAAATGCTGACACTATTAAAATACTGAAGTTATCTGCATGGAGGAATTCTCACACCCCACTCAGAAGTTATGTACCACCTGTGAAACAGATAAACAGCCAAGGTAGCATAGCTTTTAAGCTTGATGAATGACTGTATTTTTCTCTTTATCTCCCACATTCTTCTATTAAAACTCTAGGGAAACTGCCAGGATTAGCATGTTGCACAATTCCTCTGCTGATATCCCAAAATGGAAATCAGGAAATTAAAAAAAAAAAAAATGACATCAAATGTTTCGACTTTTCATATGCAATCAAATTAAATCACATAATATGTATTCTTCCACAGCTTCAGATTCATTCTGCAAACATCCACTACTTAGTCTAGAACTTATCCAATTGCCACTGCCATCAAACTGGCTACTTTTGATCACAGTACAGTGTGATTTATCTATGTTTCCCTGCTTATTTTTGTTTCATAAACGTTAGAAACTGAGCTTGAGTCTTCCAAGGTTTCACTGAAGCACATAGTTAAAGTGCCAGCCACAAGGATGCTGCTCCTTTTCTTTGAATATAAACAGTATTAATTGCAGCATGAATAGCCTCTACTGTCCCACTGGCCTCCAAGCAGCAAGAGCTAGCCAGCAGCTTGTGAACAGTTCCAACACAGGGCTGTGGTACATACCTGGGAATCAGGATGTCCTAGCACAGGGACTACACAGCCTATTATGGGAGAAAACAAATCAAATGGAGCTGCTGAGACTTACCAATGGGATAACCTACACACCCCTCCCCTTAAACAACCTGCACATCCAGCCCAGTCCCATTCACCTTCTGAATTTCTACAACAGGAGATTCCTCTGCCCTGGGCTGTCCAAGCATGTGAAAAAGACTTTGGCATGCAGGGAAGTGTCGGGAAAGAACTGGGAAGAACATACAAGAAAATCTTTGCTAGGACTTCAATAACTCACGTAAATTACAAGCAAGTGAAGTAAAAAGTTAATTTTACCCCCGGTTTTTTTTTTTTTTTTTTTTCTCCCTGAAGTAAAATAACATCCATTGAAACCTTTCTTTGTATATAATGAAACAGAAAAACAACGGTATCTTTTAATCTGAAGATTACCTTTGAGGAAAGTATAGTTTTCCTCCACTTCAAAATCAAGCCATTTTGAGCAACCAATGCATTATTTTCAGTAACCCAAGATGACAATTAGTTAATAGAAAAGATAGGGGGAGAAATGAAATAAGAAAGCCTGACCTCACAACCTTTTTCCTGCATATTCCCTTTTGCCAAGGAGACACTTTTAATGCAAAAGGTTTCTACCAAAGCAGAAGCATTATCCTCTCTATCTTGAACTTCCGGCAGATATTTAGAAAGGCTGTCCAGCCATTCTGTGGGCTGGAGAGTTTGTTGTAAAATAAATGCAGTCACAAACATGCATTTCTTTGGTACATAATTTAATGAGCTCTGCAAAATGAACTCCGCTTGTGTTTACAGCTGTACTTATTTATAACTCAGTCAAACCAAAACCAATATTCCACAGAAAATTCAACTCGGTGCCCTAGTAAGAGATATTTCATTAGCAAGTTATCACTTGCTCTCAGCTATTTTGACTGTAGCCCATCAGGCATTCTTAAATTCTATGCTTCACTAACTTTTACAATCAGAAAGGTTACCCTACAAAAATGTTAAACAAACTATAGACAGTAATTACGTACATACCTAGATATTCACAAAAATAAAATATCTGAGTATTTCTTGACATATTTTTTGAGAAAAAGGATATCTATTTTTTCACCTGCAAGTAGCTCAAAAATAATGCTCCCCAAACTAAACTCTCAAAAACTCTTGCAGAGCAATAAACATTGGGAAATCCAATCTTAATGGAATTTTTTGTGCAATCTTTTTTCCTTTTATAAAGCTGAAATAATAAGTTTACAAATGTTTCTGTTTCCAAAATAGTTTTCCCTCCTACTTCTTATGCAGGGCTTTTTCTAGTCCAAAAATCATGTCTGGAAAACTTTGGACAGACACGTTCATGCCTAGCAAAATTAGTGTGTCCAAATACTAGGTCTGTATCAAGAAAGTTCAGTCTAATGATTTCTTTTTATGCATTAAAAACAACAACAACAATAAAAACATTTTCAATTGCTTACAAGAACTTCTTTACTTCTGAGACATGAAGGAGTTTAAAGTCCCATTAGGTCCTATAAAAGTGTACTGCCCTCCTTATATCTGAAAATCATTCTGCATAAAAAGTATTTGCTCTCTTCATGCTGCATAGAAAGATGGTTTGAACACTTTGGCTACTTTTCTTCCCCTCTCTACAGCTTCTCCTTCTTTTCTTAACCATTTTCATTAAGGTTTTATTAATATTGTTTTTCTCTGTTAGAAAATTTTGAGCAAAGCTTAGTTTGAGACAAAAAGTGATTTACATTCAGACTGTTTACACCTAACTCAAATGTCTGAGAAACAACTGCAAAAAAAATTACCTTGACTGATTTTCCCACTGAGTTAATCCTGTTCAGTTAGAGGTGAGATGTATTTGAGACACCATCTAAAACTTCTAAGAAACCTTACAAAAACTAAGGACCAAACTGGATATTCCTTATATTTTTTTGATTTTAATCTGAAACCTGAAGTTCAAGTTTCTACTACATGTAACAATGAGTCAACAAAATGGCCATGGGCCTGTTTAATTCCTTATGGATACCCCTGTAGCAAAGCAAAGCTTTCTACTTAGCTTTAATCAGATTTTCCTTTCCTAATGCTGAATTCTTCTTTGCCTTTTCACCACAACAAAAAAATTCTACTTCTGAGATGCAAATTAGCTTTGGAGTGCCATCCTAGGACCATATGGTACAGTCACAATGTAAGGTGCTGACTCCCCTGAATCTGAAGTGAGAGCTGAAATTCAGCTCATGGGCACCTTTACTGCTTCACCTCCATAGGCAGAATTTTGCTGTCCTATTTTAATCCAGGCATTTCGACCATGTGATCTATGAAATTGTATCACACAGCTTTTTCTAAATATTTTATCTCTACAAACTTAAAGGAGTGATCACTGAATTCCAAAAATGTCAGTCTCTATAGGCATCACTGTGTTACTTCTTATTTGCAGAGAATGGACATTTTCTCTACCTTTTCTATCTCAGTTCCTTTACCAGTTACTAAAAGGAATAACATAGTACTTTGTAAAATCAATTTTAAATCAGCAATTAACAGAGCTGCAGAAATTTAAGAATTTATATTATAATCTTACATCAATTATTTCCTCTCTGAAGTCTCCCCCACTCCATTCCCCTCCTATTAAGAGAAGGGATACTTTAAAAAACTCTCCTCTTCATTATTAATAAGAAAAAAAACAGTATTGTTTTCTTCCCAATCTCCACGTTCTTTTTCTTAGATCTCACACCATTCTTCTTTCCCTCCCTCTAGGTCTCCCCTTCCTTGCCTCCCTTTGATTCCCTCTCTCCTCCTCCTCCTTTTTCAGAGGCTTTCACATATGCAAGATATGAGCATTCATCACAAAACAGTGCAGTTCATTGAGCACATGTAGCTGCAAGGATATTTCTTGGAAGAAACAAGAGGATTGTTTACAACACCTCTGCCCCTCTCTAACTCTCTCCCCATAGCTCTCATCTTACCTCCTGCTTTCATCACCCTCCCTCCTTCTTTCTTCTCCCATTTTCTTGGCCTCTCTTTTCCCCTGCCCACATTCCCTCTATCCTGGCTTCACTGCTCTCTCCTTCCTCTCCTCTGCTGGCTCATCACAAACTGTCTCTTCTTGTTAATGCAAAAGTAGAGACAAAAATGCCTGATTTCAGCCCACTGGATGCTGCTTCATAGAACAGCATAAACATCATGAGATTGTTTCACAAAACAAACATGGTGCAAGAACAGGAACACAAGAATCAATACATGCAAAGCACAAACAAGGAGCTTATTCCCAGGACAAAAACTTTATTCTTTTGAGACTGTCACTTCTGAGATACCTAGTAGAAATGTTTATTAATGGTCCTTCATAAGAGGGTTTTCCTGTCCCACTATAAACAATACTAAAATCTTTTTACATCTCACAAGACAGTGGTCCACCATCAAACAAAGACATGCTCAATGCTCATCTGGACTAGGATAAGCATACTGGAGTGCACACTTTTTTTTTTTTTTTCTCTAGAGAAAACTTTGTTAAGTTGTTGCATTACATAAAATCTTTTCTTACCTTCTAGTGAGGTGACTAGATGAAAGAAGCAGACCATCCAGACCCAACCCATTCCCACCACTCTTCTTCCACTGATGCCACCATTAGAATCCATGAAAATTCTCTGTAGATACCACCATCTCCAAAAACCACACACTACTCCCTTGAGATTTCTGGGAGTGTTTTAATATCTTCCCAAATCAAAGCACAGAGGCCTTCACACAGAAATACTGGTTAAGAAAAAACGGAAGGTGGAAACAGAAATCAGGTCACATTAATACAGAACTAGCAGTTTTTATACACCCACTCCATCATTTGCTACTTCCAAGACACAAGTGAAAAAGATCAGCACAGACCATTTTCCATATACCCACACCTCCCACCCCTCAAGACTTCAGTTCCAATTGTTTAGTACACTGACAGTACACACAGATTTTGAGACATTCATGGTAACAGGCATTCCAAGATCAATGTTAATCTGTCCCACAATATAGGCTTATATTCTTTCTTAAGTCCTGACTCTTTGCACCTTTAGCAATGTCCCTTGGAAGGTCTCCATTCCATTTCCTCTATATGCTTCCCAAATTCTGTATCTTATAATTATACTTTGCCTTTTCAGGACTCTACAAGACAGTAGCGACGACAGGAGAGTTTTCGCCATTTATAACAAATACAAATCTGCACTGCTGACAGACTTGCAACTGTATTTCAGATGCAGGCATTTGTCCCTTTAAGTATATGACTGTACAAAACTGCTGAAGCTGGACAGTATTTTTCCCATTAATATGTCATAGGTGAGGAAGCAAATGCTGTGATAATAAGGTCAAATAGGGAGCAGGTGTTACAGCCAGGAAAAGAACACAAGTCCAAATTTATTATCTTAAGTGGGAAAAAATCCAAACAAAACCAAACAAAACTCCACCACCACCATTAAGAACCTGACATAAAGGCTTATCACACAGTCAGGGAGCAGCACGTAGCCTAATCCAGCACTGCATTAGATCAATCCAGCACAGTAATTTTGCTAAGCAAGGTATTTCTGTCTCCATCTGCCCAATTCTCAGCCCACCAGAGAAACAGCATGGTAACATGTAGGTTACATGCCAAGAACCAGTATGCTTTGTTTCTTTAGATGCTCTTTGTGCAGAACATTGAAAACACTTCAATATCTTCAGTGAGACAGTGAAGCGTATCTAAGGAGAAAGAAAAATGTCTCAGGCAATATAGAGAAATGGCTCAATAACTTGGCTGAAGTAAGGGAGAAAAGAGTTGTAATTAGAAGAGGCAGTCTCACTGTAATTACCTGAAAACCTAGCAATGGGGGATTTGAGCAATTTCAGCACAACAGAGAAAAAAGCAGCCTAAGGAGTATAACAAAAGGCAACGGAGTGCAATCTGATTTGTTTTACTAAAGAGAGGGAGAAATTACTGGACAGGACAGAATACTCCTCTCTTACACTGCCCCTAATGAGAACCTAGATCACCAAACACAGCTGAACCAAAGGCACCCGGGGCATCACTAAAATGTAAGGAAACTAAAGGGACCTCAAAAAGAAACAAAAACTTCGATTCATCATTTATGAGGAAAGAAAATCAGTTAAGTATAACTGACGAAAAATGAAGATTAAATGGGAGGATGAATATAATTCAGGTATTGCATATTAGTTTATGAAGCATGTATACACCACAGAAGAAAACCACTACTGGATGAAATTGTAAAAAGGAGAAAATTCCAGGCTGAATGGTTAGGAAAGTCTTCTTTACAGAAAGAACTATCCAAGCACATAGCAATGTTCTGCAGTAACAGGGCTGAAGACCACTGCCTGAGCAGGCAAAAACAAGACTGGGTACATCGGAGTCAAGCCTGCATGACTACTCTACACAAAGACATGAATACCATGCATTTGTACTGCCAGTCAATCTATGACATTGTATCACCTAAGTCTTTTTCTCCGGCCAGCCAACTCCTGAGAGATGGGGACTTTTAAACATTCATTTTGAAGGCAAAAAAATGCAGAAACAGAGGTCAAATAAACTGAAGAAAATTTCTGTTTCAGTCAATGGGACTGCATTCATTTACAGAGGTTTCAAAACAGCCCTCAATTCAGATTTTCTCATTGTCACATGACTTACACGTGGCAGAGCAGGAAACAGAACCCAAATATGCTCTGGCTGCTGGACTCAGGCCAAAAATTAGAAATTACTATGTAATATGTAATGGGGAAGTCAGTTTGCTACCACTAAACAGATAAAACGAAAAAAAACCCTGCTACCAAGAAGCAGACACGAAATAATTTCTGGCTCCAAGGAAACCAATTGGTCTCCTTCAACCTTTACCTGCACGTCTCTCTTAAAGCATCTGTTCAGCTTACTGTGGTAGACCCTGTATCCCAGCAATGTTGCACTGCTCTTCATGAGGCACCACATGGCCTTTGTCTGGATTAGATTAGAAAATTAATTTTCCTTGAAATTAATTGCAGCTAAATCAAAAAACATCTTTTGATTTAGCAGTTTAAAAAGGTAAGTCTCTCTCTCTCTTTTTTATTTTTTTTTTTAATTCTGCCTCTTCCACACCTCAGTGAAAAATGCTTACTCCACAATGAAGGGCAGAGGAGAATATTATGGAAGCATTCAAGGGAGAGTAGGAGGAAAGCACTAGCCTCTCTGAATTAAAGCGTATGAAGCCCCTAAATTGCTACCCACTGCCCTACCCTTCCCCCAAGACACTCACCTTTCATTCTTTTTACACTAAACTACTTAAACAGAAACCTCAAACCATCCCAACTTTTAACCACCCTCTTCTCTTGTCCACACAAACACCTTTCCATGGCCGCCGCATCTTGTTAGTACTTCCAAAACCACTTTCAGACATACTGCTTCTTGCTACAGAATCCATTATCCCCCATTCTCATCTGAATCCAATTGCAAACACATCTTCCCTGCACAGGATCCTTCAACAAACTTCCTTAAATACCCCTTCTCGTCCTCTCTCTCTTCCAGCTACATAGAACTTGTCACCCACGTACCAGCTGCCAATCCTTCTTATGCTAACACTTCCATAAAGGACTCTCAACCATTTTTGGGTATATACTTCCTTGGCTAGTGGAACGATCTCCAACCCCTTGGAAGTCCTGAAAATCATAAAGCATCTGAAAAGCATGACAGTTCCTGAGGATCCAAATGTCTTTTAATGATTCAACCCCATAAACCAATGAAGATCCCAAACAGTCAGAAAAGACCAGTTACATATTGCCTTTGCTTTAGTACCAAGCTCCAAGAGATGGGAGATGGAAGTCTCCAGGTTATCTGCTTACATTATTCACCAATGCCATCATGATTTACTTTGGTATCATCACTGTGGTATCTGGATTACCAAAATTTAATTATATTCAAGATCCCAATAAGAGAGATGAATAGAATCATCACCAGTGTTTTTAAGAATCCTGGTTTCTTAGCTGAACAATCAGTGAGGCAGAAGAGTTCTTCAGAAACCTTGTCAAGGTGAGTTTTGAACATCTCCAAGGATAGAGATTCCTCAGCTTCTTTGGGCATCTGTTCCAGTGCTGAACCACTAGCAGGGATTTTTTTTTTCTTCCTTATATATAGTCAGAACCTCCCTTGCTCTCTTCTGTTGTGTATCTCAATCAGATTACATTCTAATACTCTATATTTCTATCAGAAAAAGCTTTGGGATGCTGGGCAAGAGGTGACTCTCTTGCATCCAAGGCTTTCTCTACACAAGACTGCAAACACAAACCATTTCAACTGGAAAGCCTTGAACATGAAATAAAATATGCCTGGCTTAACTGGCAGTGTTTACAGTTTGTTTCTTCTCACCAGCCAGAGCCAGGGCTGTAATTTCTCACTTTGTCTGAACTCTCAGTACAGTCTCTAGGCAAATGATGCTCAGTGCTACAGGATAGATCCTGATAGCGCTCCCATACATACTAGGACAACTGACACTCATACAGGCCTGTGCTTGTGAGATTTTTGTCACACAGGGGTTGCTCTGTGCCCATCCTGTATCTAAACTGTGGCAAACATGAAGTATTTCATACAGCCAGTATCTCTGCAGCAGTTTTCTTATGTAAATAAAGGACTCCCTCAAAGTTCAAGCACAGTCAATGACGACACTTGAAGTACCACAGGGCACTAGTGTTGCTAAATGGACCAGCATTGATTCAAAATTCTCTTCCATCAGTGCATGTGTTATTAGAAGGCAAGCAGATTTGCTCCTAGGTGTGTGTAGTTACTTATTTTATAGTACCTCAATGCCATAACTCTGGAGTCTTGATTGAGGTGGTCATGCACATGACAAATCGCGCTTTAGAATGGACTGCTTTTCGTCTTCTGGGTTTGCATGGCACCCAGACTGATCAAGAACAGCAACAACTAGATCAACTGTATTAATTCTCTGCTGGCCATAGGTTCTGCTGGACCTAGGCTTTAAAGAAAACTGCTTACATTCTAATCCTTTTGATTCCACCCATAAATCTTTAGACAGACCTTCACTAAAGCATGCTCTAGCTTAGTATGAAGACAATATGTAGCCACAGAACAGAAAGTAATGCATATCGACCCTATTCCCCTCTGACAGATACTACCTGCAAAACCTGATATCAAATAGCAGTTAAGCATTCATCTGAACTATGCAACTGTCTGGGTTCTGCAGGAGGAATTCAGGCATGCCTTTAGGATTATGAAGATTGTTCAGACACTGCACAAATCTCCTGGAGAAAAGATGAGGACCTTACAGGTTCTTCCTCTCCATGAATGGAATGTAGCTGTTTCTCTGAGTTCTGTGAAAGTAGAGCCAACTAGACGAAGCGGGAAGAACTATTAGTCCCATAGCCCCCAATTCCTACAGGAGACCTAAGGTCAGATCCAATATTCTGTTCCCTAAAAGCTGACAGGATCTTGATCCACTGCAGGGAGGATGCTCCATCCTGCAACACTTTATAGAAATCCCGACTCTAATATCGGTCCAAGTATCTCATTCCCAAGAGGCACGGGGCCAAACAGAAACAATGAGGCTGCCAACACAATATGCAAATTATCAGTCCCTAACCAAGAGTTCCTCACAGCCTTCCTTATTGGAGGAACACTTGTGGTTTTGAATGTGCAGTCAGGGGAGTAACAATCCTTTGTGCTTTAGTACCAACTGTATTTCAAAACAGTAGAAAGAACACTGAAGTAGATCAACATCTGTCTAACCCAAGTTTTCTCTGTGTCTCCAGTGCCAGGAAGAGGTGCTATGCAGAGACAGCTTGCAAGATGGGCCTCTATGTGGTCCACTCCTCTACTGTTCCTCCAGCACACACAAATACAAGACTAGGGCTGCTAGGGAGCATACCCCAATCCATTCCCTCTTTATATGAATTTATGTAATCCCTGTTTTGAACTTGCAACAGATTTTAAAAGATATATATCCCTGTGCAACAAAGTACATTTATGTATTTTAAAATGTTCTACTAATAAAAGCTGAAATTGTAAAAATGCCCGATTTTGACTCTTTCTACTCTTCTCAATTGTCCCAAGAACTTTTCCAAATCATCTTGTTTCCTCCCACTGGAACAATGCTTCTTCCTCCTTCATTGTTAACTGAATCCTTTAGGCCTATTTCACAGTAGAAATCATTATCTGGGTACAGGTTCCCTTGGCTACACTTGATTCAACAGATTTCCCTCATATTTGTCCTAGTTCCTCACACAAAACTTCTGAACACAAATTAAATGCACCTCAAAAATTCTTCGGGGCAGAGAAAATGCTGTACCTTTGCAGGCACAGGCTTTCTTCCTCTTGCACATCTTGCACTATGACTCCTAACTGTTTAGTATTATCTCCCAGTGAGAAGCATTAAAAAGATAAATGAACTCAACATCTGGGAGAGTTAATAAACTACTATTCCAATTAATTCATGCTGCACACTGATTCATCACATTTAGGCAGAGTACAAAAAGTGGAATTAATACTTCTTATTCATGATAAATAGGGAACCATGACAGTGTTACACATCAAGCAAGAGGCCTTCCCCCTTCTCTACCCCCAGTTCTCTCCTACGGTAATTCCTCCTTGCAGCTATGGTCATGCATCTCACTAAGATAAATCTCACAATGCTGTTGTGAAAAGCTGTCAATCAATGCTTGTGCAACACTTTGGGCATGACATGCCTACCTTCTTTCTTAGACAATAATTACAATAACTGCTATTCACAGAAATCTTTCTATACCCTAAACATGGTGGGAGAACAACACATAATTCATCACTCAAGGTTTTAATATTATGAAGTTAATGTGTTTTTATTAAAAAAATGATCACTGGGGTGTTATAAACTAGTATCTAAAGAATTTG
>KL289019.1:0-12627 GCA_000699545.1 Podiceps cristatus | reverse complement strand
TGAATATCTCCAGTGAAGGAGACTCCACCACCTCCCTGGGCAGCCTATTCCAGTGCTCTGTCACCCTCACTGTGAAGAAGTTTTTCCTCATGTTGGTGCGAACTTTCTGTGTTCCAGCTTGCAGCCATTGCCCCTTGTCCTATCCCCACAGACCACTGAAAAGGGGCTGGCTGATTCCCCCTGCATCCCCTGCTTCAGGTAATTATAAACTCCAATTAGGTCCCCCCTTAGTCTTCTCTTCTCAAGGCTGAACAGTCCCAACTTACTCAGCCTTTCCTCATAGGGGAGATGCTCCGGGCCCTTCATCATCTTCGTAGCCCTTCTTTGGACTCTCTCCAGGAGATCCCTGTCCTTTTTATACCGAGGAGCCCAGAACTGGACACAATACTCCAGGTGGGGCCTGACCAGGGCAGAGTAGAGGGGGAGGATCACCTCCTTTGACCTGCTGGCTACACTCCTCCGGATGCACCCCAGGATCCCATTGGCTCTCTTAGCCACTGAGGCACACTGCTGGCTCATGGTCAACCGGTCATCAACCAGGACCCCCAGGTCCTTTTCCACTGAGCCCTTCTCCATCAGGTCATGAGGGCCAGACTCGATAGTAAAGACTGAAGCAAAGAAAGCATGCAGTAACTCTGCCTTCTCCATATCCTTCGTCACCACGACACCCACCTCATTCAGCAGAGGGCCTGTGTTTTCCCTAGTCTTCCATTTGCTACTGATGTATTTAAAGAAGCCCTCTTATTGCCCTTGACATCCCCTACCAGACTAAATTCCAGGTGGACCTTAGCTTTCCTCATTACATCCCTGCGTACCCTGACAGCATTTCTGTATTCCTCCCTGAAGAATGGCCTGTCCCTTTTTCCACATTCCACAGACTTTCTTCGTCCATTTAAGTTTTGTCAGAAGATGATTGCTCATTCATGCAGGTCTCCTGCCTCCTTTATTTGATTTCTTATTCATAGGGATGCAGTGCTCTTGAGCTTGGAGGAAATGCTTCTTGAATTTTGACCATTATATTATTGACTGATATTTGTAGATTTCTTGTTCACAATGCTTTAAAAAATTATATTTTTTTCTCAAATTTATTTTTTTTTTTTTCTCATATTTGGTTTATAGAAACCAAAATCCTATAGAAAACTAGGAGGAATTGAACATCTTGAGCACTTCTGAGTAGTTTGCTCTATTCTTCTAACACTTCTAAACTGATGCCTATGTATATAATTTGCGGCCTTTCAGTACTTAAAGGGGGCCTATAGAAAAGATGGGGAAAACCTTTTCAGTAGGGACAACAGTGATAGGACAAGGTGTAATGGTTTTAAACTGAAACAGGGTAGGTTTAGGCTGGATATAAGGAGGAAATTCTTTGTGATGAGGGTGGTGAAGCACTGGAATGGGTTACCCAGAGAGGTAGTGGAGGCCCCATCCCTGGAAACATTCAAGGCCAGGCTGGACGGGGCTCTGAGCAACCTGATCTGGGTAATGGTGTCCCTGCTCACTGCAGGGGGTTGGACTAGATGGGCTCTGGGGGTCCCTTCCAACCCAAAACATTCTATGGTTCTATGATTCTAAATGTATTTGATAACTTACCAGTTTGGTTTGTTCAATTCTTTTTCCTTACCCTCTTCTTTTGCATAAAAGCTCTTCCCCTACAGCGTACCAGATGAATATCTTAATGTGTTCTGAAAAATCCTGGTGGGAGAGTCCCCATTTGGCATATGGTGTTTGGCAAAGTCACTTTCTGGCATTTTTCCACCTGAACTATGAGGAAAATTAGATCAACTGTGTGGTACAGATCTCAGCAGGGTAATGCCCTAAGCAATACTAGAACAAGTAGCACTATCTAGGATTTTCTTGATGTTGGGAGGGGGAAAAAATCCTTTAATATTGGAATTATTTTTATTAACAAATGCCCTAAATAAGGGTATACTTAATCTGAAATTTGTTGCTGAGTTTTCAAATTACGTTAATGGTAATTTAGACAGTGTGTTCAAATAAGCTAATATATTCTAATAAGATGAACAGGTAGGACCTACTTGCACGAGTTAAAAGTCTGGATGTAAAATGAGATTATGACAGTTTCCAAATGCTCTGTTGTGGTGTTTGTAATTGGTCATTGTCTGGGGAGGATCAAGTAGAAGCATAAACCTGTGATCTTACCCTTGGAAATTGCCTAATTTTCTTGTGTTAAACAGTAGGGCAAAATGTTTGTTTTGACATTTCTACTGCTAATTCAAATGGGAATTTTTACTTTCATCTATGCATTGATCTGTTTTACACGGAGACCTCGGCTTACAACAGCTCTCCGTTTTTCTTTCAAAAATGTTTCTTTCATTATGCAGCTTCTCTTCTATTTTCATTTGACTCATAGTCTAGTTCAGAAATCTGTCTAAAAACTGCATGACTCAGACAAAAATGACTAGGGAATTTGATCAGAATAATTTCCATACAGAATCTGCTGTATTTGCAAATACTCCTAAATGCTGAAAATTTGATACATAGAGAAATATTGAAAAATGAGCAGAAACCTTTAATGCAAAACTGATTTATTGTTCTTTAATACACTTTTGGCTCTCATACAATGTAACAGGGAAACCAAATGTATTTATCTGTTTATAAAAGCTGACTAGATTTGCTTCTGAACATTCTAGTAAGAAAGCAAACTAGACCTACATTTAGAAAAGCAATTATTTGTGTTTGTACAAATAAGTTATTTAGCATCATATCTCAAACTGAGAAACTTAATAGACTGGTTTAGAAGTTTTGAGCACTTCTCATTTTCATTTTTAGAATCATCAGTGTGGCATGTAGTTTATTACGTCTGACTGATGAAATCTTTTTATTTGGAAATGGTTATGTAATATGGAAAGAACACAAATCATGAGAGTGTGGAAATAGATAAATTGGTAATTATTTAAGATTAGGAAAAATCTAAGTATAAATTTCATGTTTGAAATCTACATTTTAAAAATAAGGAATTTATGGGAATGAGGCTATTACATGAAAAATTATTGAAAAACCTGGGAAAAAATCCAGAAAATTTAAGTGAGCTATTACAGAACATCTTGATTTTGACTTTCATGTTTTTTACACTCTGGGAAGATGCCCCATCATATTTTGTGCTGACTTTTTCTTGTTTTTTGAAATACCTATCATGCTTTTGCTTTATACATTCTATATTAGCGAGCTGCTACGATGCACCTTTAATGACTCACCTCATCATTTTGACCTTTTTGACTTTTTAGATAATGACTGTGTCTTGAAGTTATCTTTAGTATGTTTTTTTTTTTTTTTCTTTTTAAACCCTACTGGAGAAAATAATTCTTCTTTATAAATATACTGGATCTTTTAACGCACATTAATAAGGGATTTCTCATGCCAGGTTATCTGATAACATATAATTTGTATCCCTAATTTGTTTAGCTGTGGTTTTCAGGATTGTTTGGAAAGTTATGCTAAAAAAAAAAGAAGAGTCAAACTTTTCTTCAACCATGTAATTTATTTCACCTTCTTCACTGTGACAGATTAGAATTAAAGTGTCAATTCCTAACGGATATAAGCTAGAATTACTGTTGAGAACATTATAAGAAATTTAAACCCATTTACTTCAAACTTGTGTGGATGGTAGATGATAAACCGGATTCAAACTAACTCAAAATTAACATGTAGAAATATAGCTGCTAATGAGATCAATGAGAACAAAACAACTTTGTAGCAGGGAATTATAATTTTACAGTAAGAGTTCAGGGTGGGCTGGGAAATAGGCATTGTGTGCAAAGACTCCTTAAAATAAGTTTATTAGTTATTTATATATAACCATGGAATTTAAGGAACAGAACAGAATACATTAATATGGAACAGGACAGGAAACAAGATAATAAAAGATAATAGAAAGGTGAAATGGGTCTAAGACAATAAACAGGAGGAACTTCTGAAGGCCCTCAATCATCTACTACTGCAAATGCCTCTGTGGTTGTTTAGTATAAGACCTAACTAATTAAAAATGATAGATGAGAGAGACATATTACAGTGTAATTAAATTTTGGCCCTCTGTCATTTCTACCGAAAGAATCAAAGGGAGAAAAACTCAAAACAAAACAAACCAGCCCAAACCACAATATATTTACTTTAATGCAACAACATAAAAAGAGAGACATAAACCTTTGCTATATAAAACGAGCTACCTATCAACACTTGCAAATCCACCTCTGTAACTGTGACTCTCCCTGTAATACTCTCCCCAACAGTAACCTTTCACAGAAAGTCCAAAATAAGAGTGGAAATGATTAAGCAGGTAGCGTGCTGGAGACAGAATTTACAATATTTTATAGAATTCTCTCAGTTTTTTCTTACACTCACTTCATCATTACTTACACTTAAACATCAAGCATTTTGAACAAGGTGATTTTTCCATCTCTAGGACAGCAGGATCCTTGCCTGTGAGGTTTTTTTTTTTTTGTCATAGTTATGAATCAGTACCAATAATCTTGACTAGTGCTTGCCTTGCTTAAGATGAGGTATGGTATAAATGGCATTTCCAAAATTTTATTTTGAGAATCTGATATTCTATTTCCCAATCTGCTCCTTCTAATCTACATACACTTCCTTTTCTATTCAGACTCTTCTTTCATAATTCCTAATTTCCAGAACAATGGCAACAGGAGTGAAACAAAGTGTCTTTTGCAAGCTTTTCCAACTGGTGTCTACAGTGCAAATAATGACTAAGAAATATATGATGAGAAATGTCTGATTACCACAAATCAGAACCAGATATATAGCTGCTGAATGACAGACTGCACATCTTTAGTAGTGGGAGTCTTCATCCTTTGTAAAGTCTCAAGTTGGATTTTACATGAACTGAAATTAAAGTTATTTTATTTTCCATCTGAGGCAACTAGTGCTTAGTGAAGGTTCATGGGTCTCTGAACTTTTGGATGATGGGCTGTATTGTTGCTCCAAGAAAACTGCAAGTAAGAGTTTTTTTTTTTTTTTTTTTTATTTTATTTTATTTTTTATTTATTTATTTATTTTTCCTTGTTTGTTTGTTTTGTCTTATTTTGCTTGGGTCTTTTTGTTTTGTTTTGTTTTTTGTTTTTGTTTTCAGGAGAAAGAGGATTACAAAGCAAATCATGGAGTGTGTGAAGTGATGACACAAAAGCTAGCTTCTTTGCATCTTACTCATTCACATGAAAAAAGCAAACTCCACAAACTAGAATGATCATCTCCTAGAGTCCCTGATAATTAAACCAGAGTAATTATTGTTTAAGAGCTGATGGTGGCAATTGCATATCATTTCCCTTGCAGATCATCTCATCAACCATAAACTCTAACTCAGAGGTAGGTAAAGAAGAAACTCATTTAGAGTAGGTAGTTGCTCTGTATGCCCTATGAGCACAATCAATTTCCAGTGTCCTCGGGTCCTACAGATAACATCTGTTTTTGCAATTCAGTTGAAAATTCATTAGTAAAACTATTCCCTCTGAGAATTCATGGACTCCCACCAGTCCTTTTAATCCTTTGGGCTCTAGACTCTATCTCATCCACCGTATCTGATCTTGAGATATATGGAGATGTGCCTGATTTTCATTTCCCAGCTGGTAACTTTCTACATCAAAACTTTAGTTTAAAAAGTAATCCCATGTCACAGACACCCATCAAAACACAGCAGCTATTTTTGTTTTAGGGGAGATACATTTCTTGCTATGTGTGTGTTATCTAGATAAACCAAGAAGTTATATCCATGTTGGTATAGCAATTATGATTAACCTTTCCATAAGCAATGACATTAGTAGGGGGACACAGTGGACATCTAGTATAATACATAATAATTCATTTAGTGAATCACAGAATTATAAACTACACAGGAATACCATATTCTTTAGGGGTTATACAGATAGGACCTTGTTTTAATCACCTAAAAATCAAAAGGATCGTACAGCCATTAGAAAAATAATTTCATTTATTTCTCAGATAGGTATTAATAAAAAAATGGGTTAAACTGAAAAAGAAAATGTATTAATATTTTTAATTAATCAGAAGAAATCAGTGGGGTTTTATGCATTCTAAAAGCGGAGTTAACGTCTGTCAACTTTGAAAGAGGAACAAGAAGATAATGATGGAAATGAGGTTCCATCTTGGTCCTTTCCTGGTTTTGGTAAATGATGCCTCTAAGTGAACTTAAGTCTAAGCCCCCAAATTGATATTCCTTTCTTTTGAAAATGCCAAAAGAACAGATGAAATGCTTACATTTTAACCCCTAAATTTAATTGCTAAAAATGATTTCTTAGCTTCCCTAGTTCCCACTTTTTTCTCAGAGTCTGGTTTCTTATTTGTGGAAGCCCATGAATGCTGCCCAGAACCTTGACGTGTCCATGCGTGGGCCAGATTGCAGAAGCAGGACCGGACTGCAGGCCTTGCCAGATAAGTCAATGGAAACTTCAGATGTAGAAGGCCTTTTGTGACCATCCTCATTTCTTTGATGGAAAGGAAGCAGTGTTTAGTAAATATCTCCTTTCTGAGCTAGATGGCAGTGTAGAATATTTTCTTTGCCAACATTAATTAGCTGGAAGTGTAAGAAGTATTCTCTCGAGAAACATTTTTTCCAACAACATTAATACTTCAGTGCTGTTCAATAGTTTTAAAAATATTGAGGTTTTCTGTGTCACTGGTATAAATAATAAAAATCATTTTTAATAGCAAGAATTATAGAATAAAATAATATTTTATACTGGTATTTTCTGAATGGGATGAACCAGGTAACCATCTATCTTTTAATCTGATTTTGGAGACAATGAAAAGCCTCAGTTTTAGCATTTAGTTAGAGAGGAATTGTAGACAGCAGTAGCAAGAATGAATGCCTTACCAATGTGGTTTTATGGAAAATGAATGTTATCAAATTTTTCTAGTTGAAAGTCCCCTTTAAGACTGCTTACCACCATTTGGACATAATGAGAATAACTGCTTGTATTTTCCTGTGTAAAAATACTTGTAATCTTAAATACAAAGGTGTAAAAAAATCTTAACCTGACATGAAGCTACCAATTCTAGAACATAAATAAAATACTTTCTACAGGTAATTTTAATGATTCACTTTGCAGTACAATGAAAATTCTATGCTCTAGAGTCATTAAATCAAGTGTGAATGTCTTTGTTAATTATGTCACATGTATTAGAACCAGTCCCAAAAATTAAATAAAATGAGGAATGGTTTTGTTCTGTTATTTCATACAGGTTCTGATTTTTATTCCCTTGGACGTTCACTAAAATGTGATTGACTTTTATTAAATAAAATTTAAATAAACCTTCCAAATATACTGTAATATTTAATGAAGTATAAAGTATACAGATCAATGGAAGGGATTTTTTTTTTTTTTACTTTTTAAAAATAAAAAATGTTTCTTATCACTTGTACTAGTTTCCATGTAGGAGTAATCAACATTGGGAAGTCTAAATATACATATAATATTATCTAATTATATCCTACCATTTGAAATTTTAGTCATTTTTTTAACATAAACCTAATTGTCTAAACTTGTAAGTATAGTTCTCCATTCTGCAATCCATAATCTGTTTTCTTTCATATTTTTTTCTTTCTTTTACAACAATTTGATAATTAACTTAAAGACACGATTACAGTGCCACTTTCTGCAGAAAATTATAAAGCACCAGAAAAAAACACACACGAGTTCACTGACCACCCAATTCCTTGAAATCACTGCTTATAATAAATATATAAACCCATTTCTATGTAAACTATGTAATGAGAATAAGGTTGCCATTTGTCAGAAAAAATCACAAGCAAATACTTCTCCAAGAAAAACTGGATGTGGATCTAAGATATCCTCCTAAGCAGAATATCTGATAATGGCTCTTCATGTATCTGAAAATTATCATTTGAGAGATGAAGCTTGATAAACTGTAACTGAATAGAACCATTTTAAACAGATAGGATCAAATAGTGATCTATTAAAAAAAAAGCTAGTTTGCATTTCACTAGAATTTTCTACTTGCTACTTATTAAATTCATTCTTTATTCTTTCTGAAGGTGCCTTTCCTCAGACTTTATGAAAACTGAGAACTATAGTCATTCCTGATTCCCTTCTTCCTCACCAATTCCATGGAAAACTGTCATCCTACAGCCCAGCAAGGCAGCGGGGGCACGCATATGCTGGGCAGCAGACAGTGGCCCAGCCTGCCTGCTTGGTTTCCTTGGAAATTCTTGCTGCTGGAAACTTTCCTTCCACTGAAGGCAAGTTTTGCCTGATGAGAGGCTTTTCTGTTGAAAGTATTTGATTGATGTAGTAGTCAGTGATGATGGAAACAGCTTCCCATTGTCACTGTGACACTGACTTTCTCTACCCAAAAGCCACATCTGCCAAAACCAGACTATGCAAATGGCAGGGAAATGCCTTTCAGCCCTTCTCTGTAACCAGATGCACTTTTAATCTGAGGACTTTTAGTGCAGCTTTGCTAATTTCAGTCTTTCAAACTGTAGTCCTCCTGACGCTGTTTAGGTTTGGCTAAAATCTGCTTCCCTCTTCCTATTGGTCTTTTGTAAAATTCATGTTCACTGCCTACCTGCTGAAAATTATTGACAAATGTCCCTGTCCCTCCCTGCCAGTTTCTCCTTTCTCCTGCTACCTAGTTATTATTAGTTTGGCAGCACATTTTTGTATAAAAGCCATTCATTCAGGACTTAGAGGATCCTTTTTTGAAAAAAAACAAACAAACAAACAAAAAAAAAAAAAAAAAACCAAACCAAAAACAGAGCAAAAGAAGTATGAACCTGTTCTGAGATGAGAGGATGGACAAGGGAGAGGGTAGAAATACTGGTGGCAGGGAAATGCTTTTTGGCAAAAAAATAGCTCCTATGGTGGAGCTATGAATGAAAATGTAAAAGGTTATGAGGGCGCTGGCTCCTGCAAGTTAGTTTCTCTGGGGTAAATTCCTGGCCAACCACAGCTCAGAAGAAAAACCAAAGTGGCAAACTGTGAGAAGACTGGACTTGATGGGCTCCATTCTCTGTTGGTTTTTCAGCATCTGTGGCTGAAGAATGCATGCAGGAAATGCTGAAGTATATTGAATGGACTGTATGTTATCTGATAGTCACAGTGGTATTATCCAGAATTCAGATAATTTGTTGAAGTTACTAAAAATCCCAAAGGTAGGTTACTAAAAATCCCAAATCTGATGCAGGCAGCATCTTGAAGAACTTCAATGTGTGTTCAAAGACTACCAGATCTTCTGATTTTCCATTTTTTTTTCTCCCCACCAACATTTAAAACACTGGTTTTGTTGTTTCTCGGCCTTTCTTTATTTCTCTGTAACCACATATAGCATTGCCACCTACTAAGTACAAATAGGGTTTCAGATGATTACCACTTCCCCTTGGATTTTAATCACTTGCCAAAGTCATTTGAACCTCATATTCTTCTGTCAAGACAATTTACACTGCTGTGTGCTGGATGAAAAAGTAATGAAAGATCTGTAGCTTTCATAGTCTATACTGTGAAAACTAGGGGAGGCTCTCACTTATTTTTAATGTTTAAAATAAAAAAAATTTTTGCAGCCTTTTTCTGATTAAAATAATGGACCCATGAACAACTCAAGTTGCTGACAAGGGAGATAAATTTTTACCAAGATAGAAATCTCTTTATTTTACTGACTACATTAGTGGAATTGTTCCCTTGATTGTTTTTCCACACAAAACATGAATGTTTGTTCATTATACATCCATTATGAAGAGAAAATTCCTCCAAAGTAACCTTCTTCTGTTTTAATTGTTTTGCTGTCTTTGTGACAGGCAAACATAATTTCTGTTCTATTTTGTTTGCTGAATATGACAGGGACAGGCATTTAGACAAACTCATACATCAAGCAAAGGGTTGAATTCAAGCTTTCCTAAGTTTTAACCTGATACTTTTAAAGAGGACAGTGAACAGTACTTTGATCAACTTACAGCAGCATGAACCAGTTCTTGGTACCCAGATTGCATCAGTCAGAAAAATGTAGAACACGAGGACGCTCCTCTAAATCATACTAGTTGCAAAACCTGAACCAATGATCATCTGCTTGTCCTTCCTACAGTTCTTCTTCCTCAGGAAAAAAGAAGAAACACCAGAAGTTGAAACCAGATAATTGACTGTAATATCGTTTGCATGATTACATCTGACAGCCCCAGATATGTCCTCGAACTGCACATTAGCAGGCAGAAGAAGCAATACCAATGGCCCATCTAAAAGTTAAGTATAAAATGAGAATGGTGGAACTCAGTTGATGAAACACGGGAATAATTTTAGATGCCAATTTAGATCCTATCTGACTCCAGGTGCTGACTGTAAAGAGTATAGTATGAGTCTCTCACATGCACTGTAAAGAATCTCAACTGACAACAGACATATATTTAGGCACCAAAATCCTGTGGTTAGAAGCAAGCAAGAAAGTATAAGAGCATGACACAGCGTTTATTAGAATGGTCGGAACTGATGACTGATTTGAAGCATGATCTTTGCAGCAATTATCTCGGTGAACATACATTGATCACACAGGTTCAGGCTGGGCAATGGAATGTAATGCTCATCAGGATAGGAGATTAAAAGGGATTGCTTGAAAATATATGCTTTTGGAATAAATGAAACAAAAATCTTATGAATAATACGCAGACACAGGATCCTGGGGAGAAATCTGAGGAAAGGGAAGTACTCTCAGGGTATGGTGTGATGGGGCAGTAATGAGGTGACGTAGGTCAAGTAGGTGAGGTCAAGTAGGGTGGTTTTGGGAAGGAAAAGAGGAAGCTCTAAGTTGATGGCAGAACATCCCATATAAGATCATAAAATCATGAAATCATAGAATGTCCTGAGTTGGAAAGGACCCACAAGGATCATCGTGTCCAACTCCTGTCCCTGCACAGGACAACCCCAAGATTCACACCGTGTGTCTCAGGGCCCTGTCCAAATGCTTCTTGAACATTGTCAGGCTCGGCACCATGACTGCATCCTTGGGGAGCCTGTTCCTGTGTTACTCCACCCTCTGGGTGAAGAACCTCTTCCTAATATTTAACCTAAACTTCCCCTGGCATCCCAACATCCACCCTCAACCTCCCCTGATACATCTGCCTGCCGTTCCCCCAGGTCCTATTGTTGGTTGCCAGAGAGAAGAGATCAGCGCCCGCTCCTTCTCCTCCCCTTGTGAGGAAGCTGTAGGCCGCGATGAGGTCTCCTCTCAGTCTCCTCTGCTCTAGGCTGAACAGACCGAGTGACTTTAGCTGCTCCTCATACGGCTTCCCCTCTAAACCCTTCACCAACCTCGTGGCCCTCCTCTGGTTTGAGGAAAAACTCAATTGAGAGGTGTTCCAGGGAAGTGGGAATGCTGTTTTTATTGTGTTTTCAAAAAAAACCCCAAAACAAAAACCCAAACCCTCACATGGTGTAGAAGTTGGAGTTATGAACAGAATGAGCTATCCTTGAGAAAGTCCATTCTGTAAAAGGATTTGTTTCTTTTAGAGTAAGACTTTTCTGGGCCTGGAGGGGAAATTTATGCCCAGTATGTGCTACTGTGGCAGTGAATTCCAGCTGAGCATCTTGCTTGGAGAAATTATTCTTATCTGGTGAAACTCAGCTCCCTATAGAAGACTGGAAAAAAAAATGTTGCATTCTCACTGATACAAAATTACATTATGTCAATCTTACAATATTCTTAGATGTAAATGCAAGTTTAGGCTAGTATGACACAGGATGAATGCCAAAAAAAAAAGCTTGAAGTGTGTTCACCATCAGCTTCTCTCTGTCTTTTTTTTTTTTTTTCTCTAAAATAGCGGACAGCAGCAATAAGAAACCTTGCAGATTATTCAGGAATATTATCCTATTATGCTCTTAAAATACTGCAGATTTTTTTCCAATGTCATATTCCATGGTCATTGCAAATAGCGATGGTCTGAATAACTGTCACTGTGAATATAAAATAAACTCTTTCACAGTGCATACAAAGATATTCTTTGTTTTCAGCAGCTTTTACATCCTTTGATTTGACTGTTCATAGGCAGGTTTTGCATGAACCAATACATTTGTGCAATTGATAAGTCAGTTCCTCCAGACTTCTCAGTTCTCTAGGCACCCTCTCAGGTATAGCTTTCATTTAATTTGCAGCAACCTGCCACTTCTTATCTAGAAGCACTGCAATCAGCATCCTATTTAATAGACTCATTTAACTCAGAATCTCTCCCTTTCTACTTCTTGTTTTCTTTTTACAGTGAGGAAGCCATCCTTGACAAAAATAAAAATAAATGAACAGACTGCACCTATAAAGTGTGAATAGCAGTCTTTCAATGATTAGTTTGATCACTCACTTAAGAAAACCAATGTGGTTAGTATTGTCCTAAGTCTGGAGGTGACCTTTCCAATGCTTTAAATAATAGAGAAATGATTTATGGTGATGCATCCCATGCTATTACACTTTGACATGTATAAATGATGTGCTGAAATTCTGTAATGCGTCAATTTCCCTGTGTTATCTGTAGATATTGCACTTTTACAGAATAGGGACCACATTTATATAGTTCCCTAATATAAAAATTATTTAGAAATTAGACTAATTATAAATAACAAAAAAAAAATAAACATTTTAAAAATA